>CM074722.1:472151907-472339407 GCA_037306005.1 Rhinophrynus dorsalis
ATTACCAAGTAATGATAAAAAAAAATTAACCCTCTGAGTGCCACAAGGATCCAATGCATTGCTTTGCAATGCGCTGGAGACCCCTGTGGCACTCTCAGGGTCCCTCTGTTTGTGGACATATATATTTTTTTTTTACTAAGACCTCATTGGGGAGGGATCAGGGGGTCCTTATGCCCCTCAATGAGGTATATAATAAAAAAAAAAAATTAAAACACAAATTAACCCTGTGTGTGCCACTAGGAGGGGAGTTCAATGCCGACCCCCTTCCTGTGGCACACACAGGACTTTTTATCAACACTGGTAGTCACAGATCGCCCATACACACTATCAAACACTGCCCCACCATCACCACCATCCTTGCTCCTCTGCTCATACCCACACACACTGCCTAATCCCTCACCCTCCCACATACTTTGTTACACTTGTAGTCACAGGTCCGCACGTACACCGGCTGACGCCCTAGCTTCTTTCATCTGTTAGCCATAAAATCACACATACACTGTTTGCTTTACCATTTCTGTTTCACTGGTAGCTACGCTCCTGTAGCGTAAATTGGTATGTCAACCCACAGCAGTGGGGTACCATTTTTCTTAGGCTGGCAAGAAGTCCTCCTAGGAAATCCCACGCCATTGAACCATTTTAGTATCTTTGAAGTGACTGATGTGTAAAACAAATTTTTTTTTTTCCTGTAGTACCACATTCTGGAAATAGTTGTGCCAACTAACTTAGGGGTAAAAAGGCAAGTGACCCCTCATTAGATGCGGTAGGTTGTCTTCTTTCCAAAATGGTATGGTTTATCTACCTTTTCTTCAATTCTGATGGTGTTATAGTCATTTTCGTACAGGCAAGTCAGGTTTGAGAAAATGTTAGAAACATCAGAGGTTGTAGTAGGTGTAGTTTTCTACTTCTAGCACCCCCTAAGGTAGTTCAACTCATACCAATGGGGTGTCATTTGACTCCTAAGAGCACTAGCAAACAAATGCAGTTGAAAATTCCATGGTTTTCACAGCGCTCCATACATTTGAAGGGGCACAAATGTAAAAAAATGCAATTTTTTTCCTATATCGCCTCCTTCTGGAAACATTTATGCACACCAGTATTGGGGTAAGAAGGCAAGTGACCCCTCATTAGATGCGGCAGGTTGTCTTCTTTCCAAAATGGTATGGTTTATCTACCTTTTCTTCAATTCTGAATGTGTTATAGCCATTTTTGTACAGGCAAGTCACATTTGAGAAAATGTTAGAAACATCAGAGGTTGTAGTAGGTGTAGTTTTCTACTTCTAGCACCCCCTAAGGTAGGTCAGCTCATATCAATGGGGTGTCGTTTGACTCCTAAGAGCACTAGCTAATGAATGCAGTTGAAAATTCCATGGTTTTTACAAAGTTCCATACATTTGAAGGGGCAGAAATGTAAGAAAATGCCTTTTTTTTCACTAGCGCCACCTCCTGGAAGCATTTGTGCATACCAGCCTTTGGGTAAGAAGGCAAGTGACCCCTCATTAGATGCGGAAGGATGTTTTCTTTCCAAAATGGCATTGTTTCTCTACCTTTTCTGCATATCTATTATGGTTATAACCATTTTAGTGCAAGCAGATAATTTCAAAAATAAAAGTGTCAGGTTTACGTACGTGTTCCTAGCACCCACATATTGTATGTTAACCCACACAAATAGGCTACCATTTTTCTCATGTTGGAAGCAGGTACTGAATACAGCAGGAAATGTTATGGTTTTCAAAGATTTTAGTATCTTTGAAGTGGTGGAAATGTAAAAAAACATGTATTTATTCCCATAGCACCACCTTTTGGAAATATTTGTGCACTTCAGCCCAGGGGGTAGAAAGGCAAGTGACCCCTCAATTGATGCGGGAGAATGTCTACTTTCCAAAATGGTATACCTTTTATACCTTTCCTTCATGTCTCTAACAGTTATGGACATTTTAGTACAAGCCGCCATTTTCGAAGAAGCAAACAGATAGGTGTAGTGATGTGCTTCTGGCACCCCTAAGGTAGGTCGACTTATTCCAGTGGGGTGTCATTTTTCTCCTAAGAGCACTAGTTAATGAATACAGTTGGAAATGCCATGGTTTTCACAAATTTCAGTACATTTGAAGGGGCAGAAATGTAAGAAAATGCCTTTTTTTTTCATTAGCGCCACCTTCTGGAGGCATTTGTGCACTCCAGGCTTGGGGTAACAAGGCAAGTAACCCATAATTAGATGCGGCAGGGTGTCTTCTTTTCAAAATGGTATGGTTTGTGTACCCTTTCTTCACTTCTGTAGTTGTTATAACCATTTGTGTACAGACAAGTAATGTTTGAGAAAATGTTAGAAACATTTGAGGTTGTAGTAGGTGTCGTTTTGCACTTCTAGCGCCCCCTGAGGTAGTTGAACTCATACCAATGGGGTGTCATTTTTCTCCTAAGAGTGCTAGCTAATGAATACAGTTGGAAATGCCATTGTTTGCACAAATTTCAGTACATTTGAAGGGGCAGAAATGTAAGAAAATGCCTTTTTTTTCATTAGCGCCACCTTCTGGAGGCATTTGTGCACTCCAGGCTTGGGGTAACAAAGCAAGTCACCCATCAATAGATGCGTCAGGGTGTCTTCTTTTCAAAATTGTATGGTTTGTGTACCCTTTCTTCACTTTTGTAGTTGTTATAACCATTTGTGTACAGACAAGTAATGTTTGAGAAAATGTTAGAAAAATTTGAGGTTGTAGTAGGTGTCGTTTTGCACTTCTAGCGCCCCCTGAGGTAGTTAAACTCATACCAAAGGGGTGTCATTTTTCTCCTAAGAGCACTAGCTAATGAATGCAGTTGGGAATGCCATGGTTTGCACAAATTTCAGTACATTTGAAGGGGCAGAAATGTAAGAAAATGCCTTTTTTTTCATTAGCGCCACCTTCTGGAGGCATTTGTGCTCTCCAGGCTTGGGGTAACAAGGCAAGTCACCCATCATTAGATGCGGTAGGGTGTCTTCTTTTCAAAATGGTATGGTTTGTGTACCCTTTCTTCACTTCTGTAGTTGTTATAACCATTTGTGTACAGACAAGTAACGTTTGAGAAAATGTTAGAAAAATTTGAGGTTGTAGTAGGTGTCGTTTTGCACTTCTAGCGCCCCCTGAGGTAGTTGAACTCATACCAATGGGGTGTCATTTTTCTCCTAAGAGCGCTAGCTAATGAATACAGTTGGAAATGCCATGGTTTTCACAAATTTCAGTACATTTGAAGGGGCAGAAATGTAAGAAAATGCCTTTTTTTTCCATTAGCGCCACCTGCTGGAGGCATTTGTGCACTCCAGGCTTGGGGTAACAAGGCAAGTCACCCATCATTAGATGCGGCAGGGTGTCTTCTTTTCAAAATGGTATGGTTTGTGTACCCTTTCTTCACTTCTGTAGTTGTTATAACCATTTGGGAACAGACAAGTAATGTTTGAGAAAATGTTAGAAACATTTGAGGTTGTAGTAGGTGTCATTTTGCACTTCTAGCGCCCCCTGAGGTAGTTGAACTCATACCAATGGGGTGTCATTTTTCTCCTAAGAGCGCTAGCTAATGAATACAGTTGGAAATTCCATAGTTTTCACAAATTTCAGTACATTTGAAGGGGCAGAAATGTAAGAAAATGCCTTTTTTTCCATTAGCGCCACCTTCTGGAGGCATTTGTGCACTCCAGGCTTGGGGTAAGAAGGCAAGTTACCCCTCATTAGATGCGGCAGGTTGTCTACTTTTCCGAAATATATAGTTTTATATAGTTATTCCACTGTTTTAGGGTAGTTTTACCACAAAAACCCTAGAATGCGCATATTAGTTTATAAAGTTGAAAATGTCATTTTGCGCTGCTGGTGATTAGGGCTCTACGCTAGCCATGGATGTAGGTAAAACTATACAAATTTGGTATTTTTTTACTCGGGGGACTTGGGGCTTTTTCAAATAATTGAAACTTTTTCAATCAAGGTAAATGTTTTTGATACATATTATGTGATTTTAGGAAAATTAGTAAATTTTCACTTTTTTTTGTCATTATGACATCATAGCTTTTTGCACGATGTAAAATTCTCTTCATGTAAGGTACCACAAGAAAGCTCAATTCGTTCTGAAAAAAAACATATATAGTTTTCCATATTTAACTAAAAATCCCCAGAGGAAATCAAGCATAAACAGAAGGATAGCAAAAATGCTGAAAAAGTGTCTGGCCTGCAGGGTACAGGAAATGGCCCAAGCCTCTGGCACTGAAGGGGTTAAATTGTAATTGGGCGACAATAGTGATACCCCAGAGCTTAAAGGGACAGTAATGGATGAACATAAAGTCATCACCTATGAATCCTCAAATATTTTTGACCATTTACCATAGTATTTCAATATTATCCGATTTGTAGTTGAACAGAAATTCAATTCTAAAGAATCCCACCTTCCGCCCCTTTTACCTCTACTCTGCTGCCTCCCCGCAGATGTGGAATCCAGTCGCTTGACCAGACAGCTCACAGCAAGGGACAATCTTCTCACTGTGAGCATAAGGAAAACCCTGCCCCCTTGATGAAGGAAGGCAGGATTTTCCTTACACTCACAGAAGATCATCCCTCGCTATGAGCTGTCTGGACAGTCTTGGAGAGAGCGTTACATAGGTTAAAGGGGCGGGAGCGGGATTCTTTCTCATTGACTTTCTGTTCAACTACACTTCGGAGGATATTGAAATAACGTGGCACTTGGTCAAAAAATATATGAGACATCATCGGAGACGCCTTTATATTCATCCATTACTAGCCCTTTAAAAATTAAATGGAGCTACACTTGTGACACCACAGAGTTTACAGTTGAAATGAGGCTACACTAGTGATTCCTCAAAGATTATAATTCAAATGGGGCCACACTAGTGATTCCACAAAGATTACAATTGAAACGGGGCTACACCATTGATTCCACAGAGCTTACAATTGAAATGGAGCTATAACAGTGATACCACAGAAATTGCAATTGAAAGGGGCTGCACTAGTGATTCCACAGAGATTACAATTGAAATGGAGCTATAGTAGTGATACCACAGAAATTGCAATTGAAATGGGGCTACACGAGTGATTCCACAGAAATTACAATTGAAATTGAGCTACACTAGTGATTCCACAGAAATTACAATTGAAATTGAGCTACACTAGTGATTCCACAGAGCTTACATTTGAAATGGAGCTACACTAGTGATTCCACAGAAACTGAAATTGAAATGGAGCTACACTAGTGATTCCACAGAGATTACAATTGAAAGGGGCTACACTAGTGATTCCGCAGAGATTACAATTGAAAGGGGCTACACTAGTGATTCCACACAGCTTACAATTGAAATGGAGCTATAGTAGTGATACCACAGAAATTGCAATTGAAATGGGGCTACACGAGTGATTCCACAGAAATTACAATTGAAATTGAGCTACACTAGTGATTCCACAGAAACTGCAATTGAAATGGAGCTAAACTAGTGATTCCACAGAGCTTACATTTGAAATGGAGCTACACTAGTGATTCCACAGAAACTGAAATTGAAATGGAGCTACACTAGTGATTCCACAGAGATTACAATTGAAAGGGGCTACACTAGTGATTCCGCAGAGATTACAATTGAAAGGGGCTACACTAGTGATTCCACACAGCTTACAATTGAAATGGAGCTATAGTAGTGATACCACAGAAATTGCAATTGAAATGGGGCTACACGAGTGATTCCACAGAAATTACAATTGAAATTGAGCTACACTAGTGATTCCACAGAAACTGCAATTGAAATGGAGCTAAACTAGTGATTCCACAGAAATCACAATTGAAATGGAGCTACACTAGTGATTCCACAGAAATTACAATTGAAATGGAGCTAAACTAGTGATACTGTACAGCTTACATTTGAAATGGAGCTACACTGGTGATTCCACAGAAACTGAAATTGAAATGGAGCTACACTAGTGATTCCACAGAAATTACAATTGAAATGGAGCTACGCGAGTGATCATACTGAGCTTACATTTGTAATGGGACAGGCCCCTCACCTTTCCACAGGCCCTAGGCACTTGCCTAGGTTGTCTTGTGGATAATTTGGCTCTGTTTAGAGCACGTTTACCTTGCTGTCATCTGTTATACCGTTCTACTACTTGTGTGGATAGATGCTCTCATTAGATCTAGCCATATGGTCTAGATTTTTTATTACCCTTCTGGTGGCATGTAATGGTATCTTGATGTGCCGGTCTCATGTAATGCTGTATTGCTCTGCTATTGACATGTAATGCCATACACAAGTGGAACAGAGTCACTGACCTGGCATGATCTGGATGAAAATCTGTGCTGGCTTCACGGTTGCACATCTGGTCCTGTACTTACAGTTTCATTAAACTGGAAATTGCTGATAGATTTTCTAATAAACCCATCCTATATAATAATTCACTAAAACGCGTGTAACGCCGCAGTCATGCGCAGGCATAACTGCCCCGCGGCCAGCTGGCAATGGCACTGTGGCCTGTGTAACAGGCTCTTCAACTAGTTTCATTATAAAAGAATCGCTGTGCTGAAGTGGGTGTGAGTTAAGAGGGATAGGAATTCTTAGTTCTTTATAAGACACTAGTGTAAAAGCTCGTGTACATGGGCCGAGGTCCGGGTGATGTTAACCCTTTGAGTGCCAGAGAGGGTTAAGAGGCCGGTCCTACGCTGCACACTACCGCGGACGGAGTTATGCACTGTAGAGAATACCTGCCAGCACATAATGCTCCCAGCATTCTGTGCATTCGGGCAGTCTCTTCTACTGCACATGACAGCTTCTGACAAACATCCTAGTGAATTATAATATAGGATAGGGGTGAATGTATTCTTGTGCCTGTGATCTCACCCTAGTCTTTAACTCTAGAGGCTGCATGTAAAGGTAAGCACAACAATGAGGGGTCACTATAGAGCATACCCGCAGATGCACTCCATCAACGTTGGACTTTAACCCTTTGGTTTGCAATGCGTTGCATACCCCTCTGGCACTCAAAGGGTTAATGTCATCAGGCTACACACCCCAGCATGCACAGGTAAATGGCTTACAAATGTCCCCTACACCAAGCTTAGTACACAGGCCTAGGCAAGCCATAGAGGAAAGGACCACCCGAAACGCCTACAGACAGCCGCTTTGTCTTCCCTTGGTGGCTACAGAACTGGCATCATTCTAAACCAAACCAACTGCACCATAGGGATCACATAAAACTGATTTAAAGGGGAATTTTTGTCTCTTGAACGCTACAGAGTACTCCAAGGCATTGCCTTGGAGAACTCTTTAGCATTCAAGGGGTTAAAGTCAATGGAAATATTTATTGTCCCCTGCAGTGCATTTAGTTTTCTCCAGGATGACTATTTCCCATTAATATATTAGCCTCAGTACAAAAATAAAATAATGGTGTCACTCTCCCTTTAAGCTGTGGATGGCATATTCGCACAGTACCCCCACCTTTTTCCTTTTGAAATTGTCCAAGTTATAAAATTCAAATGCCGATTATAACAGGTATTACCTCTGGGATGACACCTTAACACTTTCCACAGAGACAAAGGACAGGATGTAATCTAGTTTGCATCCACATGTGCAGTTTAAACACAGTTTAACAGGTTTTAGTATTATCTAAGGTTGCAATGCAAGGATGCTTTATGGGGGCGGGGGTATTTGGCTTCCAAAAGAATACATTTTAACAAGCAATACCTTGCATCCCCTGTCTAGCACTCTAAAGGCATACGAAAATTAAAGAAAAACCCTTGCAAACTTAATCTGGGAAGAAAATCCAAATGGTTGTTTTTAATCAATCCTTTCAAAACTTTCTTACAGGACTCCAAGACCCAAAACTCCTCCTACTAAAGTCTCATTTTAGTAAGATGAGTCTTGGGTAATGATAAAGAATCATGTCCATCTTCTCGGGCATGATATCAAGTGCTAAATACAATTTCATACAGGGGAACAAATCCTTGCAGATGAATTGATTCACAATGGCCAATAGGAATTTCTGGTCAGATTCAGATTTTAAAGTGTTAGTAATGTCTGAAAAAAACTTTTTTTTTTGCCTTTAGAAGAGCTTAAAAAGCTGATCTCAATGCAAAAAAACGTATCTCTCAAACCGCTATGGTTTAAGAGATACAGACGTTTAAAGTTTGATTTCTCCTACTGACAGCTGTAAAGCTGTCAGCAGGACATCCGTGTCGGTCGACACGCTTTCTCAAGCGCCAGCGTGTCGGCCGACACAGATCTCCTGCTGACAGCTTTACAGCTGTCAGTAGGAGAAATCAAACTTTAAACGCCCGTATCTCTTAAACCATAGCGGTTTGAGAGATACGTTTTTTTGCATTTTGATCAGCTTTTTAAGCTCTTCTAAATGCAAAAAAGTTTTTTCAGACATTACTAACACTTAAAGGGTGTATTATTATTATTATTATTTAAGGGTTTATTATTATTATTTAAGGGTTTATTATTAGGAAGTGCTAGGACTGTTTCACATGGGAGAAAGAACTGCTGCAAAAGGACAAGGGTATAAGGAATAAAAATCACCAAAACATCATACTTATCTTGGGTAAGAACAGGCCAAATTTACTAACCATTTAAAATTCTTAACATAAATAACACATACCAATCAAATCTTAATCATCATGGAATTCAGGGCTCCCTGTGTGGCTGCACTCCGTTCGGGAAGCCCTGAACCGGATGCGGAAAAAAATGGTCTGTGGTCCTTAAATGCCAGCAGGGTGCATGATCGGCTGGTACTTAAGGGGTTAAACAACATTAACATAGTCCTTGCTCCCCCTTTAAACCACTTCCCAGCTTACATTATCCTCTCCCTATCCTGGCCAAATACAAAAAACGGGCTCATGCTTAAACCAAAACCATTATTCACCCTTTAAAGTGCAGTTCACCAGTTACCCCTATTGTGCCAGACCCAGCCAGCTACAATGGGCAGGGTAACCACCCTCAGCATAAGCCCGGTGCCAACCTCCCTAGGGTTACCTCCCCAAGGGTCCATCCTGAATTATTTTGTCAACACTCACCATACCCCATATGAGACAAGGACACCACCTCCACTGCCATAACAAACAAACAGGACGGGTGGGCGGGCACTGCCTCTCCTTCCAGTTCCCTCTTTACCTGATACACTTCCACCTTTTTCCCATCCCCTAACCTATTTCTCCCAATGCTCTCCTTTTCCATGTCCCCCCTATACTACTTTTGTTCCGTGGGGGGGGGGGGGGTTCTGAAGAGCTGACATCCACTTGGTCCAGCCTTTCATTGCAGGTTGTGATGAACATCTTGCCTGACTTTGGCATATTCACATAAGGATATTATCGTCCATGTGAAAGCCACCATAGCCCAGCATTGAACCTTTCACTACAAGCAACAAAACCAATGCAGTATCGTGGTGTGGTGTTTCTTGTGTGATTGCGTTCTTACAGTTAAATTGTTAACCCTTTGAGTGCCAGAGGGGTACGCAATGCATTGCAAAGCAATGCGTTGCGTATCCCTCCGGCACTCAACGGGTTAAAGTTGCTTGAAGCCTTTGAGTGCCAGGGAGGTAGCCAACGCATTGCAATGAAATACATTGGCTACCTCCCTGGCACTCAAACAGTTAAAGTGGAGAACAGAAACAAATCCCTGTAAAGCAGCAGTTAGCGACTTACAGCTCTCCAGCCAGTTGACAATGATGGGAGCTGTAGTCCAACAACAGCTGGAGAGCCAGTTACCAACCCCTGAGCCAGTTGGCTATAATAGTATGCTATGATTAAAGGGGAACTACCACCCCGCAATAACTTAAGCTTGATAACTTAAGCTTGATCGCGGACGTCTCTTCACAGTGACGTCCGTGCACCTGCGCTTTCAGGGACTGAAAGCGCAGGCGCACGGACGTCACTGTGAAGAGACGTCCGCGATTCCTGCTCCTGTCACCATCGGTAAAACGCCGATATCTGCAGAACCGGGTAATATTTCTGGCGACTAGCGCTACTAAGCAGCTAGTCGCCAGATGAGCAATCAATCAAGCTTAAGTTATTGCGGGGTGGTAGTTCCCCTTTAAGTGACAAATGAAGTGAAGAGGTAAGTAACTGCTATGTGTGAGACATAATGTGACCAGATATACTTTTAAATGCTGGAAGCTTATGAAAAACACACACTTCAGGGTTACAGTTATTCATGTGCAGTCCTTCAGAATGAAACATTCATAAGAGTCCTACCTCAGAATTGATTTTTATTCCTTTTGTGCATAAGAACCTTTGAAAATGCTTGAAAGTCTAACGTGTTTTGCCAGCTAGGAGCACAGCCATAGGTCCAATGCTGGATTTACATCCCAGGAACACCTAGGCAATGCATTCTAGGCTCCCTTAGCTCCACCCATGTTCATACTCCCAGACCCATCCATTATTTAAAGGGATAGTAATGTTTCATAATAAAAGCAGCTCTAATTAATCATCATAGTATCTGGACTTTGGAGAGTGTTATTTTAATTCTGTCAGAGTTGTAGTTCAAGAGTAATTCAATGACAAAGTATCCCCCCTCCCGCCCCTTTTACTGATGTAACACTGCTCAGCCAGAGCAGAAGGGAGGTGCCCAGGTAGACTGCAGAGAGGGACAATCTTCAATTAAGATGAGGGGAAAAACCTGTCGAGGGGGGCAGAACTTCCATTGTTCTCATAGGAAGAAGATTGTCCCCTGCTGTTATCTGTCTGGTCTATGGACTGCATTCCACATCTGAGAAGAGATGGCTTACACTAGGTAAAAGGGGTGGGAGGGGGTCTTTGCTTGTGAATATCTCTCAAACTATAAAGGTTTGAGAGATAAGACTTACATCGTTCTTCATGTTTTTTTAATGTCTACAAAATAAAATAAAGTTAAAACAAAGTATTACTATCCCTTTAATGGCAAAGAAAAAAAGCTTTAACCACTTGGTCGCTAGAGAGATCTCAAACGCATTGCTTTGCAACCAAGCGGGTTAAATAATAGCCTGTGAAAGGGTATAAAACTGGAACATTGAGATTACTCTGGCTACAAACACAACTCAGAATGTGGGTGTGGCCAGTACGGCTGAGGCACCGCCCCTCAAAATCTGGAGTTCTAGGCAGTTGCTTAGTCTGCCTATTGGGAAATCCAGCCCTGCTATTAAGAAAACACAGCATTGTAAACACCCCTCCGGCATTCAGAGAGTTAAACTATGAATAATCAGTCCCAGCAATCCAGTGTAAACATATATTGTTTATTATGCATTTCTTTGTGCATAGCACATACATGACAATATGGAAAGAAAAACACCTGTATAAAACTACAGACACATTTGTGGAACATTGTAAACTGCTTCCCTACTGTAGAGTTAACTCATTACCTGCCTAAGTGCAGTGTTAACCTGTAAAGAAAGCGTGAAATACCTCCATAATGGGGCAACAGTCCAGAAAAATACTGAAATCCCAACATACTTTCTCATCGTCCAGAAATATTGGGGCAAAAGTCTGATTTCTACTGAAGGAAGGGGCAGGGGGGCAGCTTTTTGACAGGGATGAAAGTTAACTCTTTACAAACCACGGAGCGGGTGCAATAGAACCTTTTATGCTGTATGTGTGTATGCATGACTTGTGAAATCCCATAGGCCCCCTCAGCCAGGGAAGATTTTAGGGCTTAACCCCTTGAATGCTAGAAAGGTCTACAATGCATTGGAAACCTCTCTAACATCCAAGCGGTTAACCCTTTGAGAGCCAGAGGGGGGTACGCAACATTGCTTGGCACTCAAAGGGTTAAAGGGACACTTAACACGTCCCAGTAATAAAATCCCACTTACCTTAATCTAGACAGAAAATCCTAATGGCCAGTATGGATCATTTCTTGTTGGATTGGTTCCCCACAATTAATCTTTCACAAGTATAATTTCCAAACAGGAGGATGTGCATTCTTTTTTGCCAGACTGATGAACCTGAAACACCTCCCACAGAACTTCTTAGTTTCCTGAAGTCCAGCAGCAAACAATCAATCCTGAATCTGTGAACTGGTCTCCAGCACTAACTGAAGATTCATTTTTGAAAACCAATCTGCACAGAGATTCCAGTCGGCCGGTAGGATTTTCCACCCAAATCAAGGTAAATGGGTTTTATGACTGTGTTCCTTTAAATTCATCAGCTGCATATTCTCTTAGACACCAACATTGTCAACCACCTTTGTGCTACTCAAAGGGGCAGAGAAGATTGAGCGCTCTGTTCCCAAGGTTTCTTGCAGAAGCACTACTATTCTCAATGCTTCCACCATGGCCCAAATTATATATATATAAAACCCTTACTAGCCAGCAGAAGAACTGAAAATGGTGCCCCCTGCCCCTATCAATAGAAAGCATGTTTATAGACATTAGTGAAAAGATCGATGTGTATCTTTCAGCTATTTGGGGATTAGGTTGTATCCATTTGAGGGCCTCACCTCTGGCCCCTAAAGGGTTAACTGAGAGAGAAAGAGAGAGAGAGAGAGAGAGAATGCTTTTCTGTGCTGTAAACAGATCACAAATATTACAGTAAAATTGCACCAGCAGCAGCACCTCAGACAGTGGGCAGTATGTATAAATCAAAAGTGGAGCAATTCTGGGGCAAACCAGCTGCACTGTGATGAACAAATAAAATTGTCCATTGATTTACATGGTGGTTTTAATTCCTTAAAGGGATAGTAATACTTTATTATTACTATCCCTCATATTGTAGGTATATGCAAAATAAGTTAATAGACCCCAGGTTCATCTCTCAAACCTTTATGGTTTGAGAGATAACCGAAGGCAAAGTTCCCCCCTCTCTCCCCCTTCCCTGAAGTCAGCGTTGTGCTGACTGCAGGGGAAGTCTGTCGTACGACAGGCTTGCGGCTCTGCAACTGAGCTGAGATCCCGTTAGTGAAGAAGAATTATTTCACTGAAACACTCCTCTACGTGTGCTTGGTTTGTGCTTGGTTTTCAAGCACATGTAGAAGACTGTTTCAGTGAAATAATTATTTGTCACTAATGCGGTCGCGGCTCTGCTGCAGAGCCGCATGATGAAAGACAGACCGGATATCCCTGCAGTCAGTACAATGCTGACTTCAGGGAAGGGGGAGGGAGGGGGAACTTTGCCTTCGGTTATCTCTCAGACCATAAAGGTTTGAGAGATGAACCTAGGGGCTATTAAATTATTTTGCAAATATCTACAATATAAGGGATCATAATAATAAAATATTACTATCCCTTTAAATGCCAGAGAAGCAATGTGATGGTAATCACTCTAGCATTTAAGGGGTTAAAATCACTGTTTAACTTAATGAGCATTTGGAGAATTCTTGGATGTCCTCTATAATGCAGTTGGTTTGATCCACAACTAATCCACTTTTGCATTTATACATAAGGCCCAGTGGGTTTGGTTCTTGGAAGAAAAATACATATATTTGTAGTTGGTGATACCTTTTAGTGAAACAGCTGAACCGTTCTTCATAAAGCCTCTGAAACTCCAGATATTTAGTTTTCCAGTGACCATTTTAGGAACAAAACCTCAGAGGTCTGTAAAGTTATGTACTTTATGAAGAACTACTAAGCTGGATGAGTGGTGCTCAGACTGGATGTTGTGGAACGCCAGGGTTCTCTGAAGAAGTACAATGTGGTTCAAATAAATAAATTAAAGGGATTGTAATGTCTAAGATATGTAAACAGTAATATTGTAGCGAATAAAAAAAGAAATCCATTGATGCCATTCCTATCTCTCATGCCTTTATGGTTTGAGAGATAGAACGTTTTAAAGTTCTCCCTCCCTGATGCAGTTGTACAGGTGACAGAAGGAGATCCATGTCGGACGACTTGAGGAAGCTCTTCAGCAGAGCTGAAATAGCGACATTTAAAAAGAACTACTTAATTGGAACTGTCAACAAAGTGTGCTTGCAAGCACACTTTGTAGACCGTTCCAGTGAAGTAGTTCTTTTTAAAGGGATAGTAATGTTTCTTAATAAAAGCAGCTCTAATTAACCTTGATAGTATTTGGGCCATGTTATTTCAGTACTGTCAGAGTTGTAGTTCAAGAGTAATTGAATGATAAATTATCCCCTTTCTGCCCCTTTTACTGATGTCACACTGCGCACCTCAGAGCAGCAGAGTGGTGTCCAATTGGATTGCAGAGAGGGACAATCTTCAATTAACATAAGGGGAAAAACCTGTCAGTGGGGCAGGGCTTTCATTGTTCTCATAGGAAGAAGATTGTCCCTTGCTGTGAGCTGTCTGGTCTGTAGACTGGATTCCACATCAGAGGGGACTTGGTTTACACTAGGTAAAAGGGGCGGGAGGGGGATACTTTATCATTCAATTACTCTTGAACTACAACTCTGACATTATTGAAATAACACTCTCCATGGTCCAAATATTATGAAGACTAATAGGAGCTGGTGTTTTTTGAAACAATACTATCTCTTTAAATATCGTTATTTCAGCTCTGCTGAAGAGCCGCCTGCCGGTCCCTAGACCAGGATCTCCTGCTGTCAGCTTACAGCTGATGTCAGGAGAATGGGAGGGAGGGGGAACTTCAAAACGTTCTATCTCTTGAACCATAAAGGTTTGAGAGATAGGAATGGCATCGATGGATTTCTTTTTTTATTCTCTACAATATTACTTTTTATATATCTTAGACATTACAATCCCTTTAATGTTGGACAGTGGAAAAAGGCTGGGATGTCAGACAGTGTATGTGTGGGTCTGTGACTACTAGTGGTACAATGGAACAAGTTTGGGATGTCAGACAGTGTATGTGTGGGTCTGTGACTATTAGTGGAACAGAGGAACAAGGCTGGGAGGTCAGACAGTGTATGTGTGGTTATGTGGCTACCAGTGGAGAGTGGAACAAGGATGGGGTGTCAGACAGTGTATGTGTGGTTCTATGACTACCAATGGGACAGTGGAACAAGGCTGGAGTATCAAACAGAGGAATTATTTGTGGCTAGTGGAACAATGCTGGGATATTAGACAGTATATGTGTGGTTTTGTGACTACAAGTGGACACAAGAACAAGGCTTTGGTGACAGAGAGTGAATGTGTGCTTCTGTGACTACAAGTGGACAGTGTTATAAAACTGCAGTCTTAATACATGTGTGTGATTCTGTGACCACAACTGGACAGAGGAATATGATTGGATGTCAGTGTGTGTGAGTGCTTCTGTAACTACCACTAGTAGACAGTGGAATGAGGCTGTTAGTCTTTGTGCGATTCTGCGACCAGAGCAACAAGACTTGGTTTCTGAAATGAAAAGATTCCACCACAACAAAAGAAAAATAGAGTAACTTCAGGCAAACCAACTGCACCATAGGGGACAAATAAAAATGTCCATTTCTTCAAAGTAGGATTTTAACCCCTTGAATGCTAGAGACGTCTCCAATGCATTGTTTTGCAATGCATTAGAAACCTCTCTAGCATTCAAAGAGTAAAAATCCCTGTTTAAGACAAAGAGAATCGCCTCTTATGGAGCATTTCTTTTGATCCAGAATACCTTTAACCCTTTGAGTGCCGGAGGGGTATGCAGGACATTGCATACCCATCTGGCAATCAAAGAGTTAATTTTCTTTTGAGCATCATGCAGAGTTTGAGAACCACTGTAATAGTATCACTAACTTCAACACACGTCATTTTTTTTCCAGGAACGATGCACCTATCAATAATCTGTAGTACATCATTGGAAGGAAAGGGTTAACACGGAATGTAAATAAGACTTCAGTAATCAAGTAGCAAGCCTGAGATGTGTATCATATTATGGATTGGATACAAATATCCATCAAATCTTTCAGAGCAGATCCATGAAAAGGATTGAAAGGGCTTAAGAAAAGTATTTTCATACTAGCGGCAGTTTAAGGCCGGTTTGGTTTCACAAACCCTGCAGTTCCCCCAATACCGTGGGCTGCCTCTTGCAAAAGTCTATAATGAAAAAATATAAGGTTACGAGATGGCCATATAGCGGAGGCCAACAGCTGTCTGCAAATATTTTTACCATGATTATTCTTGCTAAAAGTAAGTCGCCGGGTAAAGATAGCTCAAACGTGACAAGGCTGAAATAGATGACCGCCTCTAGCTTCTATACGTTTTGGCCACTTATGGGAAAAAAAAAATACAGGTCCGAGGCATTGGGGGATACGAACCAGTACAGGTCGTACGAGGTAAACGAAGAGTTGTGAATAAGGGAGTGAGGTAGAGATTAACCCTTCATTTGACAGAGGGGTGAGCAGCGCATTGCAGATCTATGTGTTGCATACCCCTCCAAACGTAGTGGGTTTAAAAGCATAAATGAGAATGAGCACCAGAAAGCAGCCGCAATCTCCCTTCTTGACACATTTCACGCCATGTTGGATGCATGCATTCGAGACCTCTGCGGTACCCACAAAGTTAAATTAAACCAAACTGTAAAGAGCAACTTGCTATTATAGAAAAGAGCATGTTGTAGCATTGGCCTACATATAGCTAATCTATGTCTGTCTGTTTCTATCTATCTATCTATCTATCTATCTATCTATCTATCTATCTATCTAATCTGTCTGATATCTGATCTAGGGATTGCCAATATGAGGCCCTCTAGCGTTTGTGTACTACACCTGCCATCATTCTCAGCCAGCCAACGGCTGGCTGGGAATGATGGGAGTTGCAGTCCACAACAGCTGGATGTCCTCAGAATGCCCATCCCCTATCTAAGCTGTCTACATTTCCACATCACGATGGAGTGGGGGAAGCCATTTTACCTTTACATTCCTCACTTCCTGTAGTTTTTTCAAACATGCCAGCCTCTTGACCAGAGAGTGAGGAATTCAATGGAAAATGGCTTCCCCCAGCCTGCAGAAAACAACACTTTATATGTTAAAAACCTTAAATTCTATAAACGTTTGGACAGTTCTAAATATATATCTGTAAATGTTACAACTTTTATTTCATATAACAGCAAGTTGCATTTTAGATTTAACCCTTTGGGTGCAATTGAAATACACTCAGAGGGTTAATGTTCCTTTAACCCCTTGGATGCAAACATAATGCTTCTTATAAAAAGAAAAATTAAGTTCATCACCAATATTTTTCAGCCCCTTGGATGCTAGTGATGTCTCCAGTGTAATGCTTTGGAGATTTCCCTTGCAGTCAAGGGTTAAGCTGTCTTTATCAAAACTCTGCAGGTACAGGTTGACACAATCATATTTTGTTTCTCAGTTGGTAGTTACTTAAGCATTTCATACAAATTCCATATAGTAGTATCCAGGCATAAGAATCATGTCTATATACATACAGGTTCACTTTATCCATTGGTAGACAATCTGATTTTCAAATGTCATAAAGGCATTGTACACATCTGATACACTTCTACACTTTTGCATCCTACTGCTGCCTTTGAATTTCATCCCCGTTTTACTGAGATTTTCCCCTAAAAATGAGTAGCCCCGACTGAGGCTCCCTTCAGCCAGCAGCCATGGAACAATTCCTAAATTAACATATTGTGCTTCAGTCTTAAAAGAACACCAATGTTTTAACATAAATTGCACTATATGAAAGGGTGTGTTTTAACATATCCTATGTAATAAAACGCTAGCGTTCGGGCAGTCTCTACTGCGCATGACTGCATCGCGTGGAGCAGTGAGGTGGCTTATTAAGACATTAAAGTGTTATTCTTTCAGCACCTTGGTGGAAGCCTCTTGCCTAGTCAGAATGCTGTACTTTAATTTAACCCCTTAACCCTTTGAAGCCAGAGGGGTACGCAATTCGTTGTGTACCCCTCTGGCACTCAAAGGGTTAAATACCAGACGTGCACGCAATGTAGTGTGTTGCACACCCCTCTGGTCTTTCAGGGGTTAAAGTGAGTTGACCGCATATCCCTTTAAATCAAGGACCCTGATTCCTGTGCAGACCTGCAGAATGAAGTTTTCATAAGCTTCCCAGATTTAAAGGGATATGTGGTCACCTTACTTTAACCCCTGGAGTACCAAAGTGGTAGTCAGCACATTTCAAAGCAATGCTTTGGATACCTCAGTGGTTCTCAAAGGATTAACCCTTTGAGTGCCACAGGGGGTACGCAATGCATTGTTTTGTGTTCTGCTCTGGCATTCAAAGAGTTAAAGACACGGCAGGAAGTGAGCTGTGTGAGGTAAAATTACACCCAGCGCATTTAATCTTGTAAATTTTTTAAAGCGAATGACCATGCAATAGTCTCCCTTTGTCAGGTTTGCTTCTGTAGGAGCAGACAAGCTGAAATAGCAGAGTTAGTGCTGTGTGCCAGGGTAGCAGATCCAGGGGTCATAAAAATGACTATTGTAGTTTACTCTGTAAGTCCCTCAGTGCAATTGACATCTGAAATTTGGAAGTCTTGGCCTTTAATGGGATAGTAATACTTCAATTTTACTATCACCCATCTTGTAGTCCTTAAAAAACTGAATTAAACAAGCCCAACGGCATCTCTCAAACCTTTATGGTTTGAGAGATATCTTCTCTCAAATTCCCCTCTCCCCTGACTTCAGTGTTCTAGCTGACAGCAGGGGAATCCGATCCCTGAGCAAGCGGAGGCCATTCAGCAGAGCCAAGATTGCATTATGGAAGAACCTCCGCCGGTCCCGGGACCGGATTCCCCTGCTGTCAGCTAGAATGCTGATATCAGAGGAGAGGGAACTTTGAAAGCGGATATCTCTCAAACCATAAAGGTTTGAGAAATGCCGCTGGACTCATTTAATTCAGTTTTTTAAGGGCTACAAGATGTGGATTTTAAAATTGAAGTATTACTATCCCTTTAATTGCAGACACTGCATGTGTAGGCTGTAATGGTAACGGTCAGTAATGAGGCCTGTGAAGTGTTGACTGGTGTGACCAATGGGAGCAGAGCTGACACAAGTCAAGTGAATGACTTCATTCTCAGACTTAACTTGTGTAGCCTAGCGCCCTGCCAGTCATGGGGGTCGGCTTTCTGACTCCCAAAAATGTGTTAGGGAATGTATTGAGGCTCCACAGCATGGACCCATGTTAGTTACCCTGTCTGCTCCTGTCAGAGCAGACTTTGTATAACCGGATAGCTTTAACCCCTTGGATTCTAGAGACATCTCCAGAGCACTTGTATGCAATGCATTGGAGCCAAGGGTTAAATCACACAATCACATAGATACCGGTGAATGTTACAACATACATTTCCATATAGGGTTGAACTGTATTTTAGCACTGGTGTTCTTTTAAGCAACACAGGGCTGCTAAGTGCTAGACCCTTTAGCATTGAAGGGGTTAAAAGACATGTGCGTCTTGGAGACATTGCAAAGATTGACTGCAGAAGAAGTTCATAGTTCAGCAGTGACAGGTCTAAAAACAGATTAGTGGAGTCCACCCCTAGCACTGGGCTTTCTTTACCCGCAGTAAAATGACACTGCATCCCTGTAGCAGAGCAGTGGAGACACGGAGGAAGTGGTTATTGGTCACCCTCATCCCAACACTTCCTTCTTGTGATCTTCTTTAACCCTTTAATCCATTGAGTGCCTCCTTTGCAATGCGTTGCATACCCTCTGGTGCTCACGGGGTTAAGGAGAAGAGGGGTGCGCAACGCTCACTGGGAAGCAGTGCAAACTCCTCTCATCCTTAACTTCTTGAGTGCCAGAGTGGTACGCGATGCATTGCTTTGCAATGCGTTGCGTACCACTTTGGCACTCAAAGGGTTAAAGGGTTAAATGGACACTATCGCTTAACACTTCAATGGGGTTATATCATATTTAAACGTGTATATAGGACCATTTTATTTTGGGGTATTGATCTTCCTTTAAACTGGACCTTCCACCTTAAGATGAGTTTAGTTCATTTTAACCCTTTGAGTGCCAAAGGGGTATCCAACGCATACGTCTCTGGCACTCAAAGGGTTAAACAGAATTGAAACTCCCTGTACGATTTACTAGCCATTTGTTAATAATTTAAATAGTTTGTGAGAATTTAACCTTAACCTCTTAAGGACCCTTGATGTGCCAGGACCGGCACGCCTGATTGGGCACTAAAGGACCAGTGACGGTCCTGGCACGTTATAAAATTCCTTGTACGCCGCATGGCTGCACTCTGCTTGGCGACACCGTAATCCAATGCACACAAAAAATCACCCGTGGTCTTTAACAGCCGGCCGTGCACAGCGTTGGACAGTCATTAAGGGGTTAATTTGTCGGTGGCACTTTATGCTAATTAGGTTCTGTATTGTGCAAGTATTACCACACTGCATGTTATGAATGAGGCTAGACAGAGCCCACATACTGGAAGCACTTCTAATAACACCTAGGGGGAGATTCACTAAGGAATGATAAAGAGTGATAAAGTGGAGATGACTTCTCCAGTGATATCACTTCTCCAGTTCCTATGTTACGCTATAGAGCCTATGCACTAAGATCTCCATAGTTGAAGAAATCTTAGTGCATAGGCTCCATTAAATAACATAAGAAGTCATCTCCACTTTATCACCGCTTAGTGAATCTCCCCCACAGTGAGTGACATGACAGAACTAATAAGCTTGCTGTGCAGAGAATTACCATAAAGTGCCTCATTGTGCCATCAAAATGTAATTGTTCCTTTCTCAAAAATGTTTTATTTTACAGATGAATGACTAGTAGAACATACAGGCATGTTTTAATTCTCTGTATAACAAACTAAACATGACGTGATGATAGCTTAACTTTAACAAAGAAATGAGAACAAAGAGGGACAAACGTGCAGCAATTCTGGGGCAAACCAACGCCACCATAGGGGACATATAAAATAACCTCATTGATTTTAATGGGGCTTTTAAACTCTTCAGTGTGTGGGAGGTGTGCAATTGGTTGCTTTGCAATGTATTGGAGACCACTCTAGCATCAAAGGGTTAAACACCCCATTTAAAATAATGGGAATATTTCTTTGGTGCAGTTGGTTTGTTCCAAAATGGCATACTTTTGTATTTGTAAATATGCCCGTTAGTGACTTTGTTTGCAGTTTGTAAACAGTACAAAACGGTATGAGGCTGATGTACTCTACGGAGCCATGTTAGGGCAAACCAAGTGCTTCACAGGAGCTATTAAAAATTCATCGGATTCCCTTTGATTTAAATGAGGCTTTTTATCCTGTGAATTTTAGAGAGGCTTCCAATGTATTGCTTCACAATGGGTTAGAGACCTCCCTAGTATTCACATGGTTAAATGGGCCATTTAAATCAGAGGGTGTTTTTATCTTCCCCCACCCCCATGGTACAGATGGTTTGGCCCAGAATAGATCACTGTCTTCCTAATACATCAGTCTCCATTAGAGAATAGCAGCTGAACAATGCTACACAGAGATCGCTGCTGTGGCTCACAGTACATTGCATGGCAACATATTGAGGGCCCTTCCAACAGCTGAACAATTAACCCTTTGAGTGCCAGAGGGGTACGTAACGCATTGCTTTGCAATGCATTGCATACCCCTTGGGCACTCAAAGAATTAAGAGACCATGGCCCATATGTATAAAAGCAAACTGGAGTTATTCGGGAGTAAACCAACTGGTAATTTCCTGTAATTTCCGGAACCATTTTCAAAACTAATTCCTTTTATTTCCTGTCAGAATCTGTCCTGTCAGAATCCGTTATTATAATAAAGATGTTATAAATATTATAATAAAGATAAATATTATAATAAAGATTTTGTTTAAAAATGGTTGAAAAATGTTTTGAAAATGGTCCCGATAACAGGAAAGTACCAACCAACTGCACCCTAGGGGACAAATCAAAATTCCTTTTAACCTCTTGAATGCTAGAGAGGTCTCGCAATGCAATGGAGACCTCTCTAGCATTCAAGGGTTTAACCCCTTAAAGGCCGGCCGTGTGTGCACCCAGCCATCACTTAAGGACCACAGATGATTTTTTCTTTTTGCCGACCTGACTCATGGCTCTCAGAACTGCGTACAGCCGTGTGCAGAGCCCAGAAATCCATGACAGTCCTGGCACGTCATGGGTCCTTATCGCATGTTGGACCCATGACGTGCCTTTACGGTCATGGGTCCTTAAGGGGTTAAAAAGCTCATTTCTAGTGCATGGGAATTTAAAAATTTTAATTGTCCCCCTATTTTGCAGTTGGTTTTGCTCCAGAATAACTCCAATTTGCATCCAGAAATATGGGCCCAAGGGCCTGATTTACCAAGCTAAAGAAGAACCATTTTGGAGCAAACCAAATGCACCAGAGCAGACAAATCAAATTAAAATATGAACTGATTTATAGGGGTCTTTCTACCCCCTTAATACCAGATCTCCAATGCATCAACCCTTTGCGTGCCAGAGGGGTATGCAACTCATTGCTTTTGCAATGTGTTGCACACCTCTCTGGCATGCAAAAGGGTTTAAAAGCCCTATTTGATTTTATGAGGATTTTGGACATTTGTATTTGTTCCCTATGGTTCAGTTGGTTTGCCCCAGATAAGCTTGTTAAAATAAGGCCCACTGGGCCGTATGTTTGAAACAAAAGTGGAATAATTTCGGAGTAAACCAACTGCACTACAGGGGAGAAATAAAATATTCAGTTGATTTCAATGGGACCTTTAACCCCTTGAATGCTAGAAAGGTCTACAACCAGTTGCTTCAAATGTGTTGGAAACCTTTTTATATAGCTGGGAACCTTGTGGCCTCACGCCACTGGAGATCCACTAATGTCTGGGGGTCAGAGTGCCCAAATGATGCACAAAGTGGGCAGAGCTTGATTTGGGTGGGTGGGACTGGAAGGAAGGGAGGTGGAGTTTGCCCTTAAAATGGGCGGAGAGTGGGAAGAACAGGTCGGAGACTGACCAGACATGACAGAGAAGTGGGCGGAGTTACAAGGGAACTCACTGAGTCCTGAGAATCAGCCTTTGTCCCCCGAGACCTGGTAATTAAATATAGAAACCAGAGACTCCGGGTCAGATCCAGAGAGCACCCAGTTATTAATTTCTAGCATTCAAGGGGTTAACAGACCCATTTACATTAATGAGAATTGTTGGAATTTTATTTGACCCCTATGATGCAGTTGGTTTGCCCCAGAATAATTCTACTTATCTTCAGAACAAAGGCCTAAACCTAATCACCAAATGTTCTGGTGTCCCCTTCCCCACCCAACAAAAAAAAAAGAATAAAATATTGAGGAGAAAAATACAAAAGAAATTAGCTATAAATAAAATATTTCCTGAACCATATATACAAACTTAAATTATTAACTTAAATATGTTACACCAGCTTTTGCATTTAAACTGCTGTGAAAGTGCACCAAGTTCTCTCCTCCCAGCCGCTTGTAAGGACGCTTCATCAGATCCGCGGTAGGAAATGGGTCAGTGTCATTGTCGGGGAAACCCTGTTCCCTTTTTTTGTCCTTCCATTTTTGTTCAGGGCAATGTACATTCCGGGGTACCTCATGGATTCGTAAGCATTGTAATTGTTCGGTAGAAGTGTCTCTTTGAACTTGCATTCCTCGTTGAAATGTCTCTTTGGGAAAAAAAAAAGTAAAACATATTTATTAAATGCTATCACTTCAGTGTTATCTCTGTGAGATTTAGGCAATATATTTTAACCCTTTGAGTTCCAGAGAGCTACCCCATGCATTGCATTACATTCCTTCCCTCCCTATCCCCAGTGCAATCCACTCTCAGAAGATTCCCTTACTTGCATTGAAGTCTCAACCCTGTCGGATTCCTCTGTGACATCTTCACTGAGGACGGCACGCTTGGATTTGCCTTCCTCTTCTATCAATTTCCTGTCAGGACCTTTCAATGTAAGCCAATGGTAATGCCCTGTGAGGACCTCAAGATCTCCACAGGGCAATACTGTAGATCCAATGCTTAGATCCCTGAAGTTTTGTCAATATCACTATGTACATAACGTGAAGCTTCAATAATATATAAAAAATAGAATTTGTTGGCAGTTATGAACCAACTGGTTTCTCTGCTTCTCCCATTCCTCCATCTATTAACCCATTAAGGACTCATGACACGCCAGGACTGTCATGGGCAATCTTGCGTTAAGGATCCATGACAGTCCTGGCACGTCATGGTATTCAGGTGTCCCCACGCGGCTGCATGCCGCTCGGAGACCCTTGACTGCATTCCGTGAAAAAAAAAGCTCCGTGGTCGTTAAGGCGTTAATAACACTTATGTGGAAAATATATGGTACGGTTTATCCTCCTCAGTAAAACATGGGTACTTCCACTGCAGAGGGTATTTTTTATTCAAAAGTTATTGTAGCGCAGACTTGATTTTTTTAGGCGTAGTATTTCAGTGGCCTGAAATTGTACAGCGGCGCTGGTGCTATACCATCCTATGACACAGCTCTGGTCAGTTGACCATAAATCTCCATAGGATGACATAGCAACCGCGCCACTGTATAATTCCCAGCCGTGGGAGTGGGAGTACCCTTGTTTTACTCAGGATGACAATCCCTACAATCCCTACAATATAGCAAGTGCTGAAAAAAATGTTTCTCACATGCTACTGAAGACTAGCACTTGCATTGTGCCATCATTTCCAGCCAGCTGTTGTATTGTGGCACAGCTGGGCGACCTCCCCTCCAAATTCACAGGACCCTAGCCTTGTCTCACTGCACTAATATCCATAGAACCAAATATACTGACTTTCCAGCATTGTCTCACTGCACTGTCAGTCATAGAACCACACATACTGACCCTGAGCATTGTCTCACTGCACTGGTAGCCATAGAACCACACATACTGACCCTGAGCATTGTCCCATTGCACTGGTAGCCACAGAACCACATATACTGACTTCCTTTGTCTCTCTGCATTGGTAGTCATAGAACCAAACATACTTACTCCCAGCATTGTCCCACTACACTGGCAGAACCACATATAAGTATGTATTAAAGCAATCATATACTCTAGTTCAGTCATTTGCATTACACATCCCTCTGTTCCCTAACCCTCTGAGTGCCAGAGGGGTATGCGACGCATTGCAAAGCCCCACTGGCATTCAAAGGGTTGCCTCACCTATGCACAAGAGGAGAAATCCTAAAGGAGTGGCCTTTTAGGGGTCCCCGAGGATAGAGTAGGGAACCAATGCTCTAGTGCATGCCCCCAAATGCAGACACATAAGAAGGGAGTCAACATTCCAGCACAGGAAATGAGCATCTCTGTATGGAGTTGTACATTCCCCCAACTGACTGTATCCAATATGCACCTCTATGTTCAAAGACAAATCTCCAGTCTCCAGTGTTTGAAGTGGTTTGGAAAAAGGAGCTGAACATTCCCTTGATCGTAATATTATAAAAAAAAACTATTATACTGCTGCAATTTGAGTGAAATTACCCTGTCTACTGCCTGCTACGTACATCCAAAAACCCTTACCTATAAAGACAAACATTATTTACACGGGCTGCTTGGAGAGATCAAGGAGAGATCAAGGTGATTCCTGTATTGTTGAATGTGGAACCTACAAAAGCAGTAATCTCTCCTTTAGCATTTATTTGTAAATATATTTGATAGATGTTTAAAAACCTATTTGGTGTTCACTGTGATCATCAGAAACCAGGGATAAATTATCCATGTTATAACAAGCCCTCTCTACTTTTATACTAAGGGGTAGTCAACTCAAGCGCAACTAACAGACCAGAGTTTAACCCCATGATGGCTGTATAATAGAGGGGAGTTGCAGTCCACAACATGTAGCGGTCCCACAATTTACTTCTCCTGGATTAAATCTCTGATAGGCAGAGTGGTGTGCACACAGTGGACCTCTCACCTTGAATTTTTTTTATATAGCTGAAAACTTTATTAAAAACCGCTTATACATCATGTTAACAAAAAGCCCAGTAGATGTATACTTAGGAATTATTCACACATTTATTTCTGGCTAAAGTGAAAGTGAAAGTCTCCTGTTGCAACACAGAACTAAATTAACATATGAAACATTACTTAAAAGTTTAATTAGGATATGAACTGTCATGGAAAGCTTAAGTAGCATATGAAACATCACTGGTACTGCACAATATAGCTAGATAGATAGATAGATAGATAGATCGATAGAAGCTTTCCCATATCTTGATTGAACTTAAGATATATGAAACTACAAGCTGTGTTTTTCAGTAAATTTTTCACTGAATCCACCAAAGCATCAGACAACAGCCATGAATGAATAAATAAAATCGCTGCTTTATTAGAAAATTTCTAAACCATGAAGAAGGATGTAGGCCACATGGAGAAAACAGGAGAAGATGGGCAGCCGCCTTATGTGTTTTGTGAAACTATGTTCACTTAATCATAGGCATAGTTTGTCATGTTTTAGAAGTTTTTTTAAATAAAGCTGTGATTTTAATTATTCATTTATGGCTGTTGTCTGAGGCTTGGGTAGATTCTGTCTGAGCACCTCCTTCCTCTGTCTTCAAGTTTGCTGAAATCATCGCTCTGGCTGACGATGGTTGCTCCGGATCCACTATGTCCATAGTGGCAGGGTGAGTGTGTGGTCTTCATGTTACTATTTCTTAATTATGCTCATACCTGGGAACTTTGCAATGTGGACTGCCCTGGTGCCACTGGGGGAGATCTACAGCGGTGTAACAATAGGGGTCGCAGCGGTCGCACCTGCGACCGGGCCCGTCACTCCAGGGGCCTGGCCACCGCCTCCAACCCCTCGCCCCCAGCAGTCACTTACCTGATCTCCCACTCAGCGCGCCTCTGTAGTAATACAGAGCGCTGGGAGATGACATCATCTCCCAGCCTCTGCATTACTACAGCAGCGCGCGGGAGCTTCACTTCCAGAGATCTGTGCCGAAGGAGGCACAGATCTGTCAAACCACGCCGCTAGACCACCAGGGACTGGAGGTAGGGGCATTGTGGAGATGAAGGGGACATTGTGGAGATGGAAGGGACATTGTGGAGATGAAGGGGACATTGTGGAGATGGAAGGGACATTGTGGAAGGGGACATTGTGGAGATGGAAGGGGGCATTGTGGAGATGGAAGGGGCATTGTGGAAGGGGACATTGTGGAGATGGAAGGGACATTGTGGAAGGGGACATTGTGGAGATGGAAGGGGGCATTGTGGAGATGGAAGGGGCATTGTGGAAGGGGACATTGTGGAGATGGAAGGGGGCATTGTGGAGATGGAAGGGGCATTGTGGAAGGGGACATTGTGTAGATGAGATGAAGGGGGCATTGTGGAGATGGAAGGGGCATTGTGGAAGGGGACATTGTGGAGATGAAGGGGACATTGTGGAGATGGAAGGGGCATTGTGGAAGGGGGCATTGTGGAGATGGAAGGGGCATTGTGGAAGGGGACATTGTGGAGATGGAAGGGGGCATTGTGGAGATGAAGGGGGCATTGTGGAGATGAAGGGGGGCATTGTGGAGATGAGATGAAGGGGGCATTGTGGAAGGGGCATTGTGGAGATGAAGGGGGCAATGTGGAGATGAAGGGGGCATTGTGGAAGGGGTAATGTGGATGAGGGGGGCAATGTGGGCGGGTGGGGCCCATGGCAATCCTTGCACCAGGGCCCGGTGGCTTCTAGTTACGCCTCTGGAGATCTATGATGCGATTTAAGTCAGAAAACAGGCGGGGCTTAATTGTGAGTGGGCAGTGCTTCAAAATACACAAAAAAAGTTGAAAAATAGCACAGTGAAGGATAAGAATTTGACGCAGAGTGCAAGGAGCATACTTTGAAGACACAGAAGTGGGCATAGTTTTATTTAAAACTCCCCACATCCGGAGAGTCAGCCTCTGCCCGGAAGACCCGGTAATTAGAAGACAAAACCGGAGTCTCCGGGGCAAATCCAGAGCGTTCCCAGCTATGATTATGCTATGTTTCCAAACATTTTAGAGATATCAAGTAGAAACCGTATTATCCATTCTATATTTGTTCTTTCCTTCACAGCAGAATTCAGTCTTCTGACTATGAGATTGCTTCCCTTATCCTTATCCCTCTGAGAAACAGCACCTGCAGTTTCATAGATCTGAATTTCTGTCAGGGTACAGAAAACTTAAATCACCTATCTATCTATCTATCTATCTATCTATCTATCTATCTATCATCTATCTATCTATCTATCTATCTATCTATCATCTATTTATCTATCTATCTATCTATCTATCTATCTATCTATCTATCCCGTGTTTATCTATCTGTCTGTCTATCTATCTATCTATCTATCTATCTCTCTCTCTATATCTATCTATCTATCTATCTATCTATCTATCTATCATCTATTTATCTATCTATCCCGTGTTTATCTATCTGTCTATCTATCTATCTATCTATCTATCTATCTATCTATCTCTCTCTCTCTATATCTATCTATCTATCTATCTATCTATCTATCTATCTATCTATCTATCATCTATCTATCTATCATCTATTTATCTATCTATCTATCTATCTATCTATCTATCATCTATTTATCTATCTATCTATCTATTTATCTATCTATCCCGTGTTTATCTATCTATCTATCTATCTATCTATATCTCTCTCTATATCTATCTATCTATCTATCATCTATCTATCTATCTATCTATCTATCTATCTATCTATCATCTATTTATCTATCTATCTATCTATCTATCTATCTATCTATCTATCTATCCCGTGTTTATCTATCTGTCTGTCTGTCTATCTATCTATCTATCTATCTATCTATATCTCTCTCTATATCATCTATCTATCTATCTATCTATCTATCTATCTATCTATCTATCTATCTCTATTTATCTATCATCTATCTATCTATCTATCTATCTATCTATCTATCTATCCTATAAAATAATTTGCTAAAATGTGTGTAACGCCGCATCATGCACAGTAGACACTGATGCGCGTGCTGCAGTCATGCACAGTAGAGACTGCCCGCGCCGCGGCTCAGCTCTGTATCAGCCGCGGCACGGGCAGTCTCTACTGTGCATGACTGCCTTGCGACCGGGCAGCAGTGGCACTGTGGCCCGTGTAACTGGCTCTTCAACTAGTATATATGTATTTGTATTACAATTTATTGGTAAGGAATGCACTCACTGTTTAGAGTAGTAATATAATGCCTGCGTGCTCATCCCAAGGGTGTAAGGATAATAACAGAAAGTTTGTAGGAAAGCAATCACAGGAAGCTTGTTGCAGTGAACAGGTGGATTTATTCAAATCGACGTTTCGGCCAGCACTGAAGAAGGCCACAGTGATGGCCTAAATCTTGATTTGAATAAATCCATCTGTTCACTGCAACAAGCTTCCTGTGAGTGCTTTCCTACAAATTTTCTGTTATTCTATCTATCTATCTATCTATCTATATACACTTGATGGGAAGGAGGGCAGCACCAGTGGGTCTTATTTTCAGCAAAATTTTTTGGAGCATATGGTAACTCAAGACCCTCTGGTGCTGCCCTCCTTTCCATTACGTGTCTGCAATTTCTTTTGGGATTGTGCACCTATATATATCTCTGAATGTTATAACACATTTGCATATTATTATACAAATCTGTAGTTCATTATTAATAATTATTTCACTTATGTTGATAGCCCAAAAGTCCTAATGACCCAATATGAATTCTGTCCTTGTGCCTTGGTTCAGTCAGTACTGGATATTATGTCCATGGCAGTGAACATGACAATTCCTTCAGACTGCAGCAGGCAGAGCACATGAGCCTAATTAACCTTCTTTATATGATATGAAATGTATTGGAAGAATTCTCAAGTACACAAAGTACACAGTGTAACAAGGGACATGGAACAAATGCAATGAATAACCACAGTCAGTAACCACATTAAAAGAAAGGGGGGAAGGAGAGGTGAAGAGAGCCAGCGTTCATGGGCTGCAGAAATCCCAATTCAGTAGCAGGTTCCTGTAGCTCCCATGGGTGCCCCACATCATCTGTCATATCATTAGAGATCGCAGAGAACGGTTCTAGCAGTTAGCTCTTGTTCAACCTGGCTATCACATCAGAGAGCTTCAGGGTGGGCTTCAGTCATTGGGAGGCTAACAACATTCAGGATGCAATGTATAAGAAGTTCAGGAGATGTGCTTCTCTGTAACTTAAAGGGATAGTAATGTTTCACAAAGGAAGCCCCGCTTAATCTTCATAGTGTTTGGGGCATGGAGAGAGTTATTTCAATACTGTCAGAGTTGTAGTTCAAGAGTAATTGAATGATAAATTATCCCCCTCCTGTCCCTTTTACTGATGTAACACTGCTCACCTCAGAGCAGCAAGACTGTCCGGATGGATCACAGAGAGGGACAATCTTCAGTGAGCATAAGGAATAACCTGAGGGGGGCAGGGTTTTCCTTATGCTCCGAGTAAGAAGACTGTCCATTGTTGTGACCTGTCTGGTCAAGAGACCAGATTCCACATCTGAGGGGAGGTGGCTTACACTAGACCAGACAACTCACAGCAAGGGGCAATCTTCTTACTGTGAGAACATTGAAAGCCCTCCCCCCCTTGACAGGTTTTTCAGTTTTTTCCCTTATCTTAATTATAGATTGTCCCTCTCTGTGATCCATTTGAACACCACCTTGCTATTCGGAGGTGAGCAGTGTTACATCAGTAAAAGGGGTGGGAGGGGGATACTTCATCATTCAATTACTCTTGAACTACAACTCTGACAGCATTGAAATAACACTCTCCATGCCCCAAATACTATAAACATTAATTGGAGCTGCTTTTTTGTGAAACATTACTATCCCTTTAAAGGAGTAAAGACTAGAGATGTGCATAACACGTTGAGTAGCAATGCATAGCATACCTCTCTGGTACTTAAAGGGTTATGATTACCTCGTGCAGTAAGCCGTGTTTACGGGTTACAGCCAACAACTGTCATGGCAGCCTCCATGGTCATGATGTCCAGGACTATTTGAAGATTTATCTCTTGTGCAAAGGCAAAATGGCACAATGCATGGAGAAATTAGAATCTTCTGGGTATAGTAAAGTAAGTGGGAATTCTTATTAACCCTTTGAGTGTCATAGAGGTTGGATACCTTTTAGGCACTCAAAGGGTTAAGAGGTGTTAGTTTTCCTTTAAGTATTAGAGTTTCCTTGCAGAAATGTATTGCAGTATGGGTGGCCTGCTGTGGGATGAGTTCACTTTATGCCAGAAAACCCATTAATTAAACTTGCAAAGTATGACATGTAGTTTGAGGGTATGCAGTCAGTAGCTGGTAAAAGATCCTTTGCCAGTTTCACTTAGTCATTTATACAATATACATACACATGTCTATTGGGCTGTAAGCTTGCCTGAAAGTTAACTGGACATTTAATATATTTAAAGTGAAACACTCATTAACCCTTTGAGTGCCAGAGGGGTACGCAACGCATTGCAGAGCAATGCGTTGCGTACCTCTCTGGCACTCAAAGGGTTATATGGTTTACTAGCAGGTGTGCGTGGCACGGCTTTGCCCGTGCAGCGAACCTCCTTTTTTTAACCCTTTGAGTGTCAGAGAGGTATCCAGAGAATTCACTGAAACTGAACGGGTTAAATTATATTAAATGTCAGACCTCGTGGTGGGGTATCAGGACCTCTCCTGATGCCCCCCAGCTCCTGATCTCCCAGACAATTCAGGCTGGGATATCAATAAAAGAATCGCAGAAAGAGCGCTCCCCTGCTTCCATCCTACCCAAATAACTGGGTAGGAATGGGCGTGATCGGGTCAAATTGATGCATACTTCCCAAATGTCTCTCTTTAGGAGGGACAGTCCCTCTTTTAGACCCAAATCCCTCTTTCCCACCCTGATGTTCCTCTTTTTAGGAGCTTAGGTTGTGTGGTGTGTATAAGTGTATCACACTGCTCCACAGCAATAAAACTCACATTATTGATTGTTAAAATATCAGTATATGTGTGTATAAATTAGTCTATGTAAATAAAATACTTTGGTCTTGTTATAAGTCATTTATTAGGTTACACGAGGAGATGTCAATAGGTCATGAAATAGCCTAAAAATTATTGGTAATGCCCTGCCCACCAGCCACACCCCCAGTCACACCCCCTAAAACACAAGTGTCCCTCTTTGGCAATTTGAAATGTTGAGAGGTATGTTGATGTGAGAGGGATTGTAGATGCCACCCACTCTTACCCAGTTCTCTGGGTAGAACTGAAAGCAGGAGGACGTTGCCTCTATTGATCTTCCCAGCCAAATCACATGGGAGGTCAGTAGCCCGGGGCATCAGGAGGTGTCTAGATACCCTACCAGCAGGTCTGATTTTTTTTTTTTGTAAGCGGTAGGGTGAGGAAAGCCAGTGGCTAACATTTTTTTTTTCTTTCAAACACAGAGTGGCAGTGGTGATTGGTTGAGGAGGCAGGGGGCTACAGATTCACTTAGATTTTTATATATAGAGAAAATACTGTAATGTTTAAAGGAGAACTAGCACATAATAAAAAATAACCCCCACTTACTTTACAGTGGCCACAAAATCTTAATGGCATCTTTGAGTTTAGCTCTTGCGCCTTGGTTCTAGAGATAACATCTCCAATCAGTGCTATCCCTCATGTTTGTGGAGGCAGACATGACATTTGCTGGCAGGACCACAGGATCTCAAACACTGCTCACTGCAATCTTAACCCTTTAAGGACAAGAAGAGTGTGTAGCACATTGCTTTTCATTGCACGGAACTACCCCTCTGATCATTAACCCTTTAAGGACCGCGTGCCGTGCTATGACGGTCACGCAGTTTTTTCTTAACCCTTTAAGGACCGATCGCGTGCTTACACGGCTGGCACATAAGGACCACAGACCCTTTTTTTTTCATGCTATCCAAATTAGGGGCAGCCGCGCAGGGAGCCATGAAATCCATGACTGTCCTGGCACATCATGGGTCCTTATCGCATGTTGGACCCATGATGTGCCAGGACCATCATGGGTCCTTAAGGGGTTAAGTAGTGTATTACATTCTGCCTGCTTCAGCTTGAAAAAAAAAACTGCCAGCAATTGTCATGTCCGACTCTATGGACACGAGACTGACCGAAGATGTTATTCCTTGAACAAAGACACAAGGGCAAAAATCATAGGGGCCATTAGGATTTTCTGGCCATAGTGAAATAAGTGTTATTATGAGGATGTGATAGTTCTCCTTTAAATATTGCAGTATTATAAAAAAAAAAAAATAGGTAAATATATGTGTGTGTGTGGGGGGGGTTGATATTAGGAAGAGTTCTCCTTTAAAGGAGAACTATCTTTTTTTTTCTAAATATGCCCTTGAGGTAGCAGACTTAGTGAAAAGCACAGAGCTGTGCTGTAGAGCCCCAAAACACCTCCCGTCAGCTGTTTTGGGGGCTATAAACTGACAGCAGCAGCTGACAGGGGAGCTGGGTTTTACTTTGAAAGTCTGTGGCTTAACCCTTTGAGTGCCAGAAGGGTACTCAACGCATTGCTCGTACTCCTCTTGCACTCAGGGGTTTAAGCCACCATCTTCACTTACCGCAGTGCTGTCCCCATAGGCAGGAAAGACTGAAAAGCCACTGCTTGCTGTTTATGGTGACTGCAACTGCAGTCTCTGGAGATTAACTCATTAAGGACCAGAGGAGTTGACAAGGCATTGGAATACAATGCGTTGCCCAACCCTCTGGTCCTTAAGGAGTTAACTGCACTGAGGCATGTCAACATTTCTCAATTAAGTTTCATTGGGAGATCAGCCAGGCAGACGCAGGTCAAAGTTGGTAGGTCTGCTCCCACTGGAGCAAATTTGCCAAGGGAGAACTATCACATGATAGGAAGGAATGTAAGAATCAATCAATGTGCTCATTTTCATAAAATTATGCAACTGTGTTTCAGGGATGCATACCTCCCAACATTTTATATTGCCAAAGAGGGACACTTGTGTTTTATGGGGTGTTGTTGGTGGCGTAGCTGTTGGGTGGGGCATTATAGAGAATTTTTAGGCTATTTCACGACCTATTGACACCTCCATGTGTAACCTAATACATGATTTAGAACAAAACTAAAGTGTTTTATTTACACAGGCTAATTTATAAACACATATAGTGATGTTTAAACAAACAATAATGTGAGTTTTATTTCTGTAGAGCAGTATGATACACACCACACAGTCTGATTTCCTAAAAAGAGGGACATCAGGGTGGGAAAGAGGGACAGAGGGATTTGGGTCTCAAAGAGAGACTGTCCCTCCTAAAGAGGGACACTTGGGAGGTATGGGGATGCAATAGAGTAGTGGTAGACAAAACACAGGCCCTGCAGATTCTCCCAAACAACAGCTTCTGTCATTCTCTACCAGCCAAATGGCTGAACATTTTTTACATGGTGTAACATTCTTCACATTGCATTGGAGACCTATCTAGAATACAAATGGTTAACATAATTCAGAAATAAAGAGGCATTATAAAACAACATTTGTGGCTGTTGATACAACCTTTTAATAGAGAGCCTTAAAGGGATAGTAATGTTTCACAATAAAAGCAGCTCCAATTAATCTTCATAGTATTTGGGCCATGGAGAGTGTTATTTCAAAACCGTCAGAGTTGTAGTACAAGAGTAATTGAATGATAAAGTATCCCCCTCCCGCCTCTTTTACTGATGTAACACTGCTCACCTCAGAGCAGCAAAACTGTCCGGATGGATCACAGAGAGGGACAATCTTTAGTGAGCATAAGGAAAAACCTGAAAAAACTTTCAAGGGGGGGCAGGGTTTTCCTTATGTTCACAGTAAGAAGATTGTCTCTTGCTGTGAGTTGTCCAGTCAAGAGACCAGATTCTATATCTGAGGGGAGGTGATTTACACTAGGTGTAAGGGGGATACTGTATCATTCAATTACTCTTGAACTACAACTCTGACAGTATTGAAATAACACTCTCCATGGCCCAAATACTATGAAGATCAATTGGAGCTGCTGTTTTTGTGAAACATTACTATCCCTTTAAAAGGATCACTACATTTTTATATAAAAAAAGACATACATTGCAGGTCTTTTCCTGGTAACTTAAAGGAGAGCACTCCAACTGCTGGGAGGTGCTTCATTCAAAAGTTATAGTTCAAACTGTTAAAATGTGGTAGAGCTGTTACTTTGACATTATGTGCAGAACCGTAGCCTGAGGTTTAGGATGCCATGCAAAAACTCTCTAGACACTAGGTGGCACTACTGAAAACATATTAATACATAAAAAAAACACCAGTTTGGGTTGCAACAATTTTGTAAAGAAGCATCTTGTAGCAGTGAGGGGACCCTTGTTTACACCCTGCAATATATGTTTTTTCCTTGCAACGATAGTTTAAAACGCCTTTAAATATGATGTAAAACACACTGGGCAGGAATCACTAAGAGATGGCGTTACTCAAGCAGTGAAACAGGAACTGAGTAACGGAATTCATACTCACTTGCTTTCTCATAGAATTCACTAAAGAACAATTTTACTCCATGGTGAAATAATCCCAACCCCTGGGAAAAACAATGTTAGTAAATGGGAAAAGGGCTCGTATTGACCCTGTTCTCTCTAGGATACTACTCATGGAGGCTGATGGAGCAAACCAACTGCAGCACAGGGGATAAGAAACATTCCCATTGATCTAAATGGTGATTTTAACCCCTTGTGTTGGATACTTCTCTAGCATTCAGTGTGTTAAAGCGGAAATATCAACCTATATTAAGTCCCCCCAAAAAAATTAGGCATATGGCGATATGCTTCTTAACAGCGCTATTATCGGGCAGAAGTACCACAGTCTGAAGTAATCCTCCTTTTTCTGAGACTGGCGGCCAGGCTCGCATGCAGACATCTTGGCTTAGAGACGTCTGCACGCCTGCGCTGTCTGTCCTGGTTCACTCTAGGAGGCATTGCTTTGTACCTTAAAGTGAATGTGTCACCTATGCACAACATGCCATAACTAGTTAGGTGATACATCCAATACCATCAAAATGTTATTTATTTTTTATTTTCAAGTTCCATTTCATTTAAATTTAACTTACAAACATCTGGGCTGCAGCCACTTCCGCATAGACTGCAGCCCGACGCTCTGGCTCTGCTCTCCTCATTCCTCCAATGATGGAGGCTTCAGTCTGGAAGCTGGAGCGCTCTCATTGGCTAGATATTGATCTCTGCCAATGAGAGCGCTCCAGCTTACAGACAGAAGCCTCCGTCATTGGAGGAGGGAGGGGAGCAGAGGCAGAGCTCTGTAACCTCAGAGAACCACAGACATCTGTAAGTGGCTGCAACACAGACTTTTGTAAGTTAAATTTAAACGAAATGGAACTTGAAAATAAAAAATAAATAACATTTTGATGGTATTGGATGTGTCACCTAACTATTTATGGCATGATGTGCATAGGCGACAGATCCACTTTACGGTACCGTAAGGGATTGACGGCGCAGGCGTGCAGACAGCTCAGAAAAAGGAGGATTAGTTCAGAACTTGGTACCTATGCCCGATAATAGCGCTGTTAAGAAGGATATCGCCATATGCCTAATTATTGGGGGGGACTTAATATAGGGTGATAGTTCTGCTTTAAAGGGATAGTAATGTGTCATAATAAAAGCAGCTCCAATTAATCATCATAGTATTTGGACTTTGGAGAGTGTTATTTAAATTCTGTCAGAGTTGTAGTTCAAGAGTAATTCAATGACAAAGTATCCCCCTCCCATCCCTTTTACTGATGTAACACTGCTCAGCCAGATCAGAAGGGAGGTGCCCAGATAGATTGCAGAGAGGGACAATCTTCAATTAAGATAAGGGAAAAACCTGAAAAACTTGTCAAGGGGGGAAAGGATTTCATTGTTTTCATAGGAAGAAGATTGTCCCCTGCTGTTATCTGTCTGGTCTATGGACTGCATTCCACATCTGAGAAGAGATGGCTTACACTAGGTAAAAGGGGTGGGAGGGGAAACTTTGCTTGTAAATATCTCTCAAACCATAAAGGTTTGAGAGATAAGACTTATATCATTCTTCATGTTTTTTAATGCCTACAAAATAAAATAAAGTTAAAACGAAGTATTACTATCCCTTTAATACACCAATTAATTTCATGAGTGCATTTCCAAGTTTTAACCCCTTGATTGCCAGAGGGGAACACAACACATTGCAATGCAATGCATGGCGTACCCCTCTGGCACTCAAAGGGTTACTGTTCCTTTATGTTGTTCCACTAAAATGTATCGCCAACTACAATAACCCGAGGGATAATAGAACAGGCCTTGCAGTATATTCTTACTCACACCTGAAAAGACAATTTGGGTTATATTTCCAGCATCATGTACTTACCGAACCATACAGCTTTCCCTTTGCATTCATGGCAACAAACAGTCCACTTTTGACACCATACAAGCTCACGACTCCCACTTCCACCGGAGAAATCTCCAGCAAACCTTCAACAAAAACACAGTTTATTTCTAATTTAAAAAAACAGTAAGATTGTGATAAAGATGTCAACAGTAATATTAATTCCCTTGCCTTAGATTGTAGAGACATCGCCATAGCATTGCAAATCAATACCCTGAAGACATTTCTAGCATATAATAATAATAATACAAATAATGAGCTTCAGTCGGCTGATTTTAACCCTTTGAGTGCTAAAGTGGCATACAACGCCTTGCTCCACACTCTGGCACTCAAAGAGGTAATGGTTTGTGATGTAATTTTGGGACTATGGACTACATTTACTAAGGCAAGCAGCGTACATAGCAGCGTAGCAGATACTCTTCACTGCTGTTCATTGTGATAAGTAGTAAGACAGGTCAGGATTTAAAGTAGACCTGAACACTTAAAGGGATAGTAATGTTTCATAATAAAAGCAGCTCTAATTAATCATCATAGTATTTGGACTTTGGAGAGTGTTATTTCAAATCTGTCAGTTGTAGTTCAAGAGTAATTCAATGACAAAGTATCCCCCTCCCGCCCCTTTTACTGATGTAACACTGCTCAGCCAGATCAGAAGGGAGGTGCCCAGGTAGACTGCAGAGAGGGACAATCTTCAATTAAGATAAGGGAAAATCCTGAAAAACTTGTCAGGGGGGGCAGGGCTTTCATTGTTCTAATAGAAAGAAGATTGTCCCCTTCTGTTATCTGTCTGGTCTATGGACTGCATTCCACATCTGAGAAGAGATGGCTTACACTGGGTAAAAGGGGTGGGAAGAGGAAACTTTGCTTGTGAATATCTCTTAAACCGTAAAGGTTTGAGAGATAAGACTTATATCGTTCTTCATGTTTTTTTAATGCCTACAAAATAAAATAAAGATAAAACAAAGTATTACTATCCCTTTAAAGTGGACCTGAACACTTAAATTCAAGTCTGTATACTTGAAAACATCACAAAAACAGACTATTGTATTAGCAAGAAAAACAGCCTATGGACAATTTAGGAGGTACTTATACTGTTGTTTCTGTATGGTGAGCTTTTTAAACATGGCACTAATGCCATATGCTAATGTTATGCTAATAGGGTCTTAGTGTCCTACTCTGGCTCCACTTCCCCACCCCTCCCACTGTCTGTCGGAGTGCCTCAGGGCTCAGTCCTGGGCCTCTTGCTCTTCTCAATTTACACCGCGTCCCTTGGCAAACTAATAAACTCCTTTGGGTTTCACCATCATCTCTATGCTGATGACACCCAAATCTATCTTTCCTCCCCAGACCTCTCCCCTTCCCACCTATACCAGGTGTCTGACTGTCTATCTGCAGTGTCTTCCTGGATGTCCTCCTGTCAACTCAAACTTAACCAAGGCAAAACCAAACTAATTATCTTCCATCCCTCTCCTACCAGCCCTACCCCAGATATTACCCTCACTGTCAACAACACCACCATCACACCAACCCATACAGCACGCTGCCTAGGGGTCACATTTGACTCTGCCCTATCCTTTATTCCCCACATTCACTCAATCTCCAAATCATGCCGCCTCCACCTCCGCAACATCTCTAGAATCCGACCCATCCTCACCCAAGACTCTACTAAGATACTAATCCAAACACTCATCATGTCCCATCTTGACTACTGTAACTCACTACTAACTGGCCTTCCTCTCACTCGACTAACCCCGCTACAGTCCATAATGAACTCTGCTGCACGACTAATCTACCTCACTCATCGCTTCTCTAACACCACACCCCTCTGCCAATCCCTACACTGGTTCCCACCAGCACTTAGAATTAAATTAAAAGTTCTGGTGCTAACTTGTAGAGCCCTCACTAACACCGCACCCCCCTATATCTCATCTCTCATTTCCAAATACACTCCCGCTCGCCATCTTCCTCTGCACACGACCTTCTCCTCTCCACAGCTCCTCCCACTCCGGCCTACAGTACTTCTCTCATACTGCACCTCAGCTCTGGAATTCCCTCCCCCGCCCCATCAGAGTCTCCCCCAGCATTCAGATCTTCAGACGCTCCCTGAAAACTCACCTCTCCAGGGAAGCCTATCAACTGCCTCCATAAACATTATCCCCAAGAACCACCCCTTCCCTAGACCACTGCACTCACCAGCACTTCTCACTCCCACCCACTGACTGGCAGTTCAGGTGGCAGGAGGTACTTACACCCAATAGCACTTACTCCTTCTGTGTCCTACGTTCCTTCTTCTAGACTGTAAGCTCTCACGAGCAGGGCCCTCTGATCCTTCTGTTCTTCACATCTGATTGTACTATTTAATATCTCTGTATGTCTATTCCCTATTGTACAGCGCTGCAGATTAAGATGGCGCTATATAAGTAAAGAATAATAATAATAATAGTGGAGTACGTAGCATAATTAACATATGAAACCACTATTAGAGAGATTTTCATTTTTGGGGGAAATAAACATATCAATATCACTTCCCCACCCTGTTCCTCCTCCCACTTTATGAGACTTCTGCTACGCCCCGCCCACACTGCCTAGAAAACCCCGCCCATTTTCAGCCTTAAATCTCATCATTTTTTTTATCTCAGCTACACCACAGGAGTCCCCAGAACACAAAGTCCTCAGGTAAGAACATGATCCACAGGCAGTTTTAACCCTTTGGGTGCCAGAAGGTATCAAATGCATTGCATTGCTTTTCAATGCATTTGATAGCCCTCTGGCAACCAAAGTGTTAAATGAATTTTCCAGTATGCAACCTCATAGTCAAGGAGACAGGCATGCTTTAAGGATATCCCCTCTTAAACACAAGTAGGTTAATCACAATGACTGTTCACAAAGCCACCTGTCATTAACTCTTTGAATACCAGAGGGGTACACAATGCCTCTGACACTCAGCCTCTTGCTGACTGGTTGGTTGGTGATGATGGAAATTATTGTCTACAACAGCTGGAGGGCAAGAGATTGGCTATCCCTAGTAGACCAAAATTGCATAGTCTAGACAAGGAAATGGCTATGAAATGAGCATTGATAGCTGAGTGTGGGATTTCCTGCTGCATGTCATTGATAATAATATACACCTGCATATGTGCATGTTCAGTCACATTGGCTGACATGAGATAAGGCAGCCAGGACCAGGCCTATGTCTTTTTTATGTATTTGTGTATAGTTGCACTCATCCTATATAATAATTCGCTAAATCGTATGTAACGCCGCGACATGCGCAGTAGACACTGCTGCGTGTGCGGCAGTCATGTGCAGTAGAGACTGCCCGCGCCGCGGCTGATACAGAGCTGGGCGCTCCGTCTACAATCGTATAAAGATCAAATACACAATTAGAAGCACCATATTTTCCAGTAACCTTTTTAGCAGGCAAGTCCCATTATCCTTCTTGTGAATAAGAATTGGTCAGTTAATTTTTAGGCAGGAATGTTGAAAATAAGGCCCAGGGGCCATTTGTTGGCCTTCCACATACCGAGTGCAGCCCTAAATTCCTGTTCTGTTAATTAATAATATAGGGACCGATGGGATACATAAACAACCTTATGTGGTATATATACAGTAATGAGAAAGATCTTATTCATCAAGCAGAAAAAGATGCCGTTCTGGAGCAAACCATCTGTAGTATAGGGGTGAAATGAAGACATCTCCAGCGCATTCATGTAAATTAATGAGAATTTGTGGAATTTTAATTTGCCCCTTGTGGTGCAGTTGGTTTGCTCCAGAAGTGCACCTCATCAGCTTGATGAATAAGGCCCTTAACTGCTTGAGTGCCAGGGCGGTGTCCAACGTATTGCTTTACAATGTGTTTGGATACCCTCTCTGACACTCAGATGGTTAATCCTGAAAATGTAAGATTATGTACCAAAATGCATGGAAGCTTTATTATCCTAGGTATCAGTAGCATTTAACCCTTTGAGTGCCAGAGGGGTACGCAACAAAGGGTTAACATTTTGTATAAACTCTTAATTTTATGTTTGTCTTTAACCCCTTGAGTGCCAGGGAGGTATCCAGTGCAATGCATTGAGTATGTCTCTAGCACTCCAAGGGTTAAAGTGACAGTCAACCTCCTTTTTGACTTAACATCTTCTCCAAGTGCCTGCTGTGTAAAGTGAAATTACCTGTATTTTCTAATATATATATATTTTAATATTCACCTACTAGTGTAAAAGCCCGGGCCAAGGTCCGGTGAGGTAAAGAGACTGGTCCTGCTCTGCGTAAAGCCGCCTCCTCACTGGCAGCGCATGCAATGCAGTCATGTGAAGTAGAGACTGCCCGAACGCACAGAATGCTCCCAGCATGACCGCATCGGACAAACATTTATTATGGGATTATGGGATTTGTCTACACTGCTATATAGCTGACAGCAAGGGCTGGATTCTATTGCGGGTGTTAATTTTATCACTGCTTTTATCTACAGGTTTCCCCTAGGGTTGCCACCTTTTCTTCAAAAAAATACTGCCCATGGCATTCCCTCCATAGACTTAACATTGGACAGTAGCCAATTTTTTACTGGCCTGCCGGTAAAATACTGGCTGGGTGGCAACCCTAGTTTCCCCATAGACTTCAGTAGGAAAATGTTTGATAAAACGGGTGTTAAAGTGATACTGATGTCCAAGAATAATGTTATTTTGTATTGTAGATTTAAAAAAAATAAATTATTTACAGTAAATTCCATCTCTTGAACCTCTATGGTTTGAGAGATATTCGCATTTAAAGTTCCCTCCTCCCTCCCCTTCTCTTGATGGCAGTGCTGTAGCTGACAGCAGGAAATCCCGGTCCTGGGACCAGCCGGCGGTTCTTCAGCAGAACCAAAATTGCATTATTTAAAAATAATTACTGCACTGGAAATGTCTACAAAGTGTGCCTGGTTTGCAAGCACACTTTTGTAGACTGTTCCAATGAAGTAGTTCTTTTTAAATAACGCAATTTTGGCTCTGCTGAAGAGCTTCCTCGAGTCGGCCGACTTGAAACTCCTGCTGTCAGCTTTACATTACAGCTGACATCAGGAGAAGGGGAGCTTTAAATGTGAATATCTCTCAAAATATAGAGGTTTGAGAGATGGGATTTGCTGAAAAAAAAAATTTTTTTTTAATCTACAATACAAAATAAGATTCTTCTTGGAAATTAATACCACTTTAACACCCGTTTTATCAAACATTTTCCTATTGAAGTCTATGGGGAAACCTGTAGATAGAAGCAATGATAAAATTAGCAACTGCATTACATTGCTATTACTTTAAAGGGATAGTAATACTTCATTTTCTCTTTTTTTTTAGTTTGTAGGCATTAAAAAAACATATAAAAAGATATGTCTTATCTCTCAAACCTTTATGGTTTGAGAGATATTCACAAGCAAAGTTTCCCCTCCCCGCCCCTTTTACCTAGTGTAAGCTATCTCTTCTCAAATGTGGAATGCAGTCCATAGACCAGACAGATAACAGCAGGGGACAATCTTCTTCCTATGAGAACAATGAAAGCCCTGCCCCCCTTGACAAGTTTTTCAGGTTTTTCCCTTATCTTAATTGAAGATTGTCCTCCTCTGCAGTCTACCTGGGCACCTCCCTTCTGATCTGGCTGAGCAGTGTTATATCAGTAAAAGGGGAGGGAGGGGGATACTTTGTCATTGAATTTCTCTTGAGCTAAAACTCTGACAGAATTGAAATAACACTCTCCAAAGTCCAAATACTATTATGATTAATTAGAGCTGCTTTTATTATGAAACATTACTATCCCTTTAACATTTAGCACCTGCAATAGAATCCAGCCCTAAGCTTCCTGAACCTGTTTTCAGAGAGCTTTCATGAATTGCGCAAGCATGGTTATTGATCATCCCTCTAGTACTCAAAGAGTTAATCATAGTTATTCCAAAAACAGAAGGAGCCAGGAAGATGGTGCCCTCTTGTTGGATAACAGAGAAATATCTCAGACAGCTCCTGCCTATAGCCCATTACAATGCACGCACCAATAACCATCTATCAAAACTATCCTATTGTTTCCTAAAGGCACTTTGTCCACAAAGATCTGAAGATTCCGGGGCTTGTAGCCTCCCTCCTCTGAAGACATCAATTCATCGAGTTTTGGGACAAAAAAACACTATTGATCAACATGAGGGATTTGCATTTTTTTTTTCTTGCCAGCTACAGAGAATGATCTCTTCTTGAAATTCAGTTTAATTTTTGCCATTAAACTTTGAGAGTGAGAGTTTAAAATTATTTCACTTGATTTTCTTCAATCATTTAAAATGTTGTTAACGTTTTGAGTCACAGAGGGGTGTGCAGGAATGGTTAACAAAAAAAATAGCATTTTTTTAACAATGCAGTAAAAACTAGTTCAAACGAACATTAAAAAAAATGGAATACAATTAAAATGCAAAAAAAAAAAATACATGAATTGGTGTTCTGTCTATAAATTAAGCCACATTAACCCCTCCAGCTTCTGACACATAGAGTACTCCTCAGCTAAAGTCTCTTCAGAGGTGACTGACTGGCATTTGTCATCTAACCTAAATCCTATTGTTTCAGTTGAGTTCCAAGTTGTGCTATAGGGCAAGGGGTTAAGTCGCTAACATATGTTTTTCTGTCGGACATCCAGATTTAAAAGTTTGTTTTGTGTCAGTGAGACTGTTGAGAGAATTAGTTCTGGGACAAACCAACGTCACCATAGGGAACAAATAACACATAAAATTTTGCATTTCATCTAGAGAGATCTCCAGCACTTTACTTCCCAAAGCGTTGGAGACCTTTGTAGCATTCAATGGATTTAATGCCCCACTTAAAGCAATGGGAATCTTGGGAATGTTTATAATGTCCACTGTTGTGCAGTTTGTTTGTTCAGAAGTGTTCCAATTGACACCAGTCACACTACTTTGTAAGTTGCACAAGCTGAGCCCAATATAGACATACACAAAAAAAAGAAAATACAGGATTACATTGCTCCTTAAACTGTAAATCTTTAACCCTTTGAATGCCAGAGGAGTGTGCAATGCATTGCAAAGAACATCTCTTGCATTCAAAGCTCTAAATGGCTCAAGAAGTATTATTGTATTTTCTATTACAATTTATCATGTGTTTTCATCGTTTGAAACAGTTATGGTGGGGAAAAAAGCCTCAATAGCAAGCCAGTAAAACCAATCTCATGCTGATGAGTTGCAGTGACAAGGAAACGGCTGTCCATGAGTGGTTCACTGGCTTTGCATCTCTTCCTGATTTGTGTCTTAAAGCTGTTGCTCAGCATACACATACTCTAAGGAATCCATGTATAAAGTGGAATCCGAGGCAAAAAGGTGATTCCTTGTTAAACTTATTTGCATATGCATACCCAGAATCCCTTGCAGTAGTAACAACACTGCAATTGTGAGATTTCTGTGGGAAAAGCAAGTCTTATGGCTTGACTGGTATGTCAAATTTTTGTTTAAAGGGATAGTAATACTTCGTTTTAACTTTATTTTATTTTGTAGGCATTAAAAAAACATGAAGAATGATATGTCTTATCTCTCAAACCTTTATGGTTTAAGAGATATTCACAAACAAAGTATCCCTCCCCCCCCCCGCCCGTTCAACCAGATCAGAAGGGAGGTGCCCAGGTAGACTGCAGAGAGGGACAATCTTCAATTAAGATAAGGGAAAAAGCTGAAAAACTTGTCAAGGGGGGAAGGGCTTTCATTGTTCTCATACGAAGAAGATTGTCCCCTGCTGTTATCTGTCTGGTCTATGGACTGCATTCCACATCTGAGAAGAGATTGTTTACACTAGGTAAAAGGGGCGGGAGGGAAACTTTGCTTGTGAATATCTCATAAACCATAAAGGTTTGAGAGATAAGACTTATATCATTCTTCATGTTTTTTCAATGCCTACAAAATGAAATAAAGTTAAAACGAAGTATTACTATCCCTTTAACATTGTATCTACCACCCATCATTTGAAACAAACTTATGTTAAAGTGGTACCAACACATAGTGAGTTGGGTCATTTTGAAAGGGCTTTCAGAATCATATAGGTATTGATATTAGACATTCTTTAACTATAGTTTGAGATATTGGCTTTATTTATTCATCAGATTATGCACAGTAGACAGTACGTCCTAGTAGGAAGTGGCAGCTGGGAGGGAGAGTAGAATGTTAGCATATGCACACACCAGACTATTCCAACCAGTAATACCTAATCTGCATCAACTGAAAAACTATAGTTTTAAATAAATATTGAATATTATAAATATAAGTGATTTTCAGTCTCACCCGAGTAATTATAAAGCGTTATTTCCATGTTAAAATGGTTTAACCCTCTGAGTGCCAAAGAGGTATCCAGCTCATTGCTTTGCAATGTGTTGGCTGCCTCTCTGGCACTCAAAGGTTTAAAGAGAATTAAAAACCATCTATATTTTTTTGCTACCTATTTGTAATATAAAAAGTGTTTGCAAATTGGGTTTATTTGTGGGTGGCACTGTGTGGAACTTTGTGCTAATCAGTATTACACAGTGGTGTGAATATTCAATGGCAATCACAATCTAAATCAGGTGCTGGAATCTAGCCAGAGCTCACAAACTGTGATCATTTTAATAGCACAGTGAGTGTATAAGTCTGGCCTTGAAGGGAATTAAATAGCATACTGTGCATGGAATTAGCATAAAATGCCACTCTGTGTTATAAGAACATAAACGTTCATTTCTCAAGAACAATTTATTTGACGGAAAAATGGCTAGTATAACATATATGCAAATTCTAACCCTTTGAGTGCCGGAGAGGTATGCCACACATTGATCCGGCACTCAAAGGGTTAATTCTGTAAAAAACAAACTCCTCATAGTGGGACACGTCCATTTTAACCAGTAAGAACCAGAAGGGGGTGCAATGCATTGCTTGCCAATACGTTGCACACTCCTCTGGTCCTTAAAGGGTTAAACATGTTAAAAAGCTCATTCACATGGATGATTGATTTGTACCAATGAATTTGTTGCATGGAATCTCTTGAAAATTCTGTTACATTGTTTCTAAAAAAGTATAGCAAGGTTTTCTACCCAGAATCCCTTTCTCTCAATATAACATCACTGACAACACTGTAACAATGTTTGTTTCATTCCATTGCAATTTCATTGAGAGGCCATTGAATTCCATGCCATAACATATCTGTATTAATACACTGAGGCTAATATACTAAAAAAAGTGTTACCATTCTGGAGCAAACTAACTGCATCATAGGGGAAAATAAAATTTCTTATTGATTTAAAATGGTTGTTTAATTCCTTCAAGGGGTTAAAAACCCATTTACATCAATTAGACTTTTGGAAATGGTTATTTGTTCCCTGCGGTGTAGTTGGTTTGCATCAGAATTGCACCTGTTTCTTAGTACATCAGCCTCACTGTTGGATGAAAGTTTCAGCATGCTGAGTATCTCCATGTGGTTAAAGTAACAGTAAACCCTCAAAACAAAACTAACTAAAAGGTTGGCTGTGTGCCTCTGACTACAGATAACTTGCTCTGGTAGTTATGGGGTTAACCCTTTGCAATGTGCTGCATACCTCTCTGGCAAACATAGGGTTAATACTTACTCTGTCACATGTCCGATCCAGATCCATCTATTGAATAGCACAGAGACGCAGGCTACACATCTGGCTCTGATTGGCGATTGATGCTATGGGAGCTAGCCTCTTGATTTTGGCTCTGCACAATTGCACTGGCTCTATGGAGTTTTGACATATCAGTCCTAGTTCCTATAATGCCAGTCGCTGATCAGAACCCGGAAGAAGAGACTACCTCTCCACACTCCTCAATATTTTAGTTAGTTTAAGTTTTGGAGGTTTACTGTTGTTCCTTTAATATCTTCCATCTCCTGACTAGTTTGCCCAGCTATGTTACTATCTGAATATTATTTAAGATTTATCATAAATATTCAGCCAAAATGCTTTCTCTCTTTCTGATTTTTTCCCTCTTCCCAAGACACAGATAAGACATTTCTAAATTGAAATTGGCTGCCTGCAAATTATGATTAATCCCTCAAAAACTATACCCAGTCTCTGAATATTTCGCATACCTTATGATAAACTAGGGGCAGCATGCAAGAAATGGGAACATTCGCTATTTGCAATGTAGTTTAATGGAAAAACGATTAATGATAAAATGTTAAAAAATTGTGCATTTTTTATGATTTTGTGAAATTTTGCTTTTTTAAGGAAATTTTGGTGTTGGGAAAATGTCCACCATATTGTGTGGGAATTAGTAATTGTGACTAATTCAGCAAAACAATTTCCACTCATTTTCATACGTTTGGCTAATGTTGCAGTTAATTTAACTTAGAAGCGCCATTCAACATCAATGCATTAGTATGTGTGTTGCATTCAAACATGAGCAGTCCTTGATTGCACATGAATGTATGACGTTTACAAATTAGCTGACCCTCCACTTTCTTACTTGCCACCCCAGATCATTAAAGGGATGGTAATACTTTGTTTTATCTTTATTTTATTTTGTAGGCATTAAAAAAACATGAAGAACGATATAAGTCTTATATCTCAAACCTTTATGGTTTGAGAGATATTCACAAGCAAAGTTTCCCCTCACTGACCAAAAAGGTCAAGTCTGCCATCTAGCTGTCGGATTTGGAATCCGGTCTGCGAACCAGCCCTAGCTCTACAGCAGAGCCAAGATCACAAGATATAAGAAGAGCTACTTCATTCACTGGTTTGCAAGCACACTTTTTAGACCCTTCCAATGAAATTGTTATTTTTATATCTTGCAATCTCGGCTCTGCTGAAGTGCCACCGGTTGATCTGCGGACCGGATTCCAAATCTTACAGCTAGATGGCAGACTTGACCATTTTGGACAGTGAGGGGAAACTTTGCTTGTGAGTATCTCTCAAACCATAAATGTTTGAGATATAAGACTTATATCGTTCTACATGTTTTTTTAAAGGCTATTAAATAAAATAAAGATAAAACAAAGTATTACTATCCCTTTAAGAATTTCTCAGGCTTAGTTATAAATTCAAGAACTGAGGAATTCTTCAGCAAACTAGTTTGTGCAATCCTATTGATTTAAATGGAGATTTTAAATCAGTTAGTGTTAGAGAAATTGCCTTTTGCAGTTCGTTGGAGACACATCCAAGAAGTTAAATACAGCATTATTGAATGAACAAGAAAAGATCCCATTTCTCTGACACTAATCTAGTAACACATGTGTTTCCTCCTCCCATGCAGAACACACTCAGCGTTGTCAATTCCCTGTCACAGCTCTATTTAACCGTACGGATTAACTTCAGCATTCCCATAAGGCTAGCAAACACTGCAATCATTTCTCCAGTGGGAAAGCAAAATGAGAGAAAACATGTTTTGCGGGGAAAGGACTTTTAGGAGTTATACAGTAATGATTGCACTGAAGAGGTGAGGATTCCAATGTCTGTTTTATCAGTGGATTTTATTCACTTCATTGGATAGTGCTCAGGACAAATTACAAATTCTGTTTGGATTTATTAATAACATGCCGCTGGTTCTCAAGCTTTGTTATGTAGGATACTAGGGTTCCCTAAACAAGTACTAGGGGTTCCACAGAACAAATGTAAGTCATGGTGGTCAGTGGGCAAAAAAAAAAAAGAAACAGAGTGGGTGCATTTGTGGTTCTGTCAATACCAGTTCAATAAGTCTGGGGTGTCAGGCATTGTATGTCATTCTATAGCTACCAGTGGATCAGGTCTGGGATGCCAGTGTATGTTTGGTTGTGCAACTACCAGTGGACAGTGGAACAAGGCTGCAGTGTTAGACAGTGTATGCATGGTTCTGTGATTACAGTGGACAGTGGAACAATGTTGCAGTGTCAGACAGTGTATGTGTGGTTCTTTAATTACCAGTGGACAGTGGAACAATGCTGCAATGTCACACAGTGTATGTGTGGTTCTATGACTAACAGTTAGATGGCAGAAAATATATGTCTGGTTCTGTGACAGTGGCTAGTGAAACAAGGCTGTGGTGTCAGTGTAAAAACACTGAAGACCTCACTATCATACACAAGCTTAACTGTCTGAGTGCCATAGAAGCAACACATTGCATTGTTTACCTCTCTGGCACCCAAAGGGCTACAGGATTGATTTTCAGGTCTCCGCAGGGATTTAATTCCACACTTAATAACTATGATTACATCACGATATCGAAACAATAACAGTGTAGTACAATGACCAGCTCTTTAAGAGTAGCCCGAATTCTATGTCTCTGTTATAGTCAATGTACTTTTTTTTAACACCAATTACATTGCCGACTCGTAACATAACATGTATAAGGAAAGTGGAACAATTCTGATACAAACCAAATGCACCATAGGGGGATGAATTGCATTCATTTAAAATGGACTGTTAACCCCTGAACTGCTCCAGAGGTTTCCAATGCAAGCATTGTACACCTCTCTAGAATGACATGAGTTTAAAGCTTTATTTAAATGAATTTTTATTGCTGTTGGTTTGCTCAAAGCGACCAGAGCAAAATAATAAAAAAGAAAATGAAGACTTATTGTGTTGATTTTAATATATTTATCTGTTGGAGTGCCAGATAGGGGTTAACCCTTTGATTGCCAGAGTGGTACGCAACGCATTACAAAGCAATGCATTGCGTGCCACTTTGGTACTCAAAGGGTTAAACTCATTCCTTTGCAATATGTGGATAATCCTCTAGCACCCAGAGGGTTAATGTCACTTTTTAACACCACTAGTATGTCTTATTCTTTACATGTGAACAAAACTAAATTACAAAAAAAACAAAAAAAAACAAATCTTTCTGTTTTTTATTTTCTTGTGTGTTTAACCTTTTGAGTGCTTGAGGGGTGTCCAAACCATTGCTTTGCTCTGGCACTCAAAGGGATAATGTTAGATTTTCTCATACCACTTAAATGTGATTTTCTATGTGTGAATAAAACAAGTTAATAAGTAAGGTAATTCAATTGCACCATATAATTTCCCATATATTTAATTTCATGTTTCCTAACATCCCTTACATGTTTAGTTTTCTGTGTGAATTAAAAAAAAAGTGTCAGAAAAATCAAAGCGCACTATATCAGTGGTCATATATTTAACCCTTTCAAGGACCAAAGTGGTGTTCAATACATCCCTTTTCAGTGTGATGCCTACCCCTCTGGTAAAGCAGTGGTTCTCAATCTTTTTTCACTCGAGGCACCCCTAACAAGCAATCTGGAGTTTTCGGGTCACCCCTAACATATTTAATGTAATTTATCAAATGTATAATGAAGGGTACAATACATAAATATACAGTTATTATTAGATCTCACAATCATAATAACAAAAATACACATCGGCCGTAACAATTTCCACCATTCTACAATTAAAAGTAATATTCCCATTTTTGTCAACTTCATTATAGAGCACCCTAAGTTCATGTGCCACGGCACCCTGCTTGAGAATCACTGGGTTAAAAGGTTTAATGTCAGATTTTCTAATACGACTTATGTCTGATTTTCTATGTATGACTAAAGTGAATTATTACAGAAGAAAATTAAGATTTGCTGTATCAGTTGTCATAGAGTTAATGTCAGGTGTTATTTCCTTATTTTCTGTATGTGAACAAAACAAATGAATAAAATGGTAAGAAAATCAAGACTTACTATATCGATTTTCATTATGCATCCCATTTATTCTTCCATCCGGCAAAACCTGGATATGAAATCCGATGCCCACATTGCAGTACAGACGTCGCAGCCTCTTAATGCCCAGCAAATAGTCGCTTTCCCGATTCAGTTCTTTCCTCTCCCCTGGGTTTCTAGCCATAGACCTGGAGAAGAGGGTCTCCCAGCGCCGTTCAACAGTGTCATTCCGCTGGGACGATGAGAGCGAGATGCAGTGCACCATACCCAAAAGCATTCCCAGGAGCAGGATTGGCGCAAGGGCCGATTGAACAGTCATCCTGATCAACGTGGGCACACGTGGTTTAAGGAGTCAATTGCTCTAAAAATACCTCAACTCCAGCTCCACTTATACTTAGATCAAAGAAACAACTCCTTAGCTCCCAAAGGAGGTGTGGTTTGCTCTGTTAGCTTGCATAGAGACTTCTCTAAAAAGGGGGTTGACTCAAGGAAAGTCTATTCGAACTTGAGCTCAGTTTGTCGTTAGCTGCTGTGGACTTGTCTGAAGTGTTGATCTTCTTCAGTAACTCAGCCATAGCACTTTACCCCTGGCCACGATATTTATATCCATCTGCATGCTACCTATTACATCACCAGCTCCTGCTCATCTCTTAGTAGAAGTTGTCAGTCCAGACACCACACAGAACATAAGGGATAGAGTGAAGGGGAGTGCTTAGGAAGTTCACTCTACACACAAACACAGTTTTCTTTTTTTTTTGTTGTAAGCCTGCTTGATAGAACTCCCTTTCAGATCTTTCAAATACTCATTAAGCACACTTAAAAACAATGTCGCTGGCACACGTCCCTTACAGTGCATGAGTTTGTGGAAACATACTGTAATTTAAAGAACAATTCTGGAGCAAATTATCTGCATCGTAAGAAAACAAATACAATATCCCTTTGATTTAAATAGGGATTTTAACCTCTTGAATGCCAGTTGGAGACCTCTCTAGCATTCAAGGGGTTAAAGACCCATTTAAATCAATTTTTTCCCCTGTGGTGCAGATGGTACGCTCCAGAATTGTTCTTTTTTAGCTTTCGGATACATCCAGCAGACTTTTTTTACTAGATAAGCATGACAGTTCATTTAGATTGACTGACCACTTTTCTATACTTAATGTCTCCTCTATTTAAAGAGTTCATACTTGAGGCCATATGCACAAAGAGGTGGAGACATGGAATTTTCGTGGCGGATAAGAATAATCTGGTCTGCCCACTTCTTTATCGATTTAAACAAAAAGAATTCTGAACGGCCATATGTCTATATGTTCTTAATTTAATTTACTGTTTGAGCCTCTACCACTTCCCCTGGGTGGTTCTTCCATGTATCCATCACCCTTTCAGTAAAGTAGTTTTCTTGTTTACATTTTCTCTTCAGTTTTATTCTCTGGCCTCTGGTTGTAGTATTTCTTTGAACAATTCTGGTATAAACCGACTGAACCATAAAGAAACAAAAATTAAATCTCAGAATTCCCTTTGGTTTAAAGATATCCTTTTGAAATGTCTCACACCACATCATGCGTCTCAAAATGCTGCACTTCTTTGATTGTCAGCTTGCAAATTAAGCATTAAGAATGTCACTTGCCAAACAATTGCACATTCAGTATATCGCCTTGCACAACATGTCGCCTTCTATATGTCGGCTGCATCAAAATGTTGTTCATATTTTCACTAAGTTGCATACATCTTCACTAAGTCGCACTTAAGGACTCATTAAGGGTGCAATAAGGGTGCATTAAGGGCACAATAAGGGTGCATTTAAACTTCACATCTTAGGTGCATTAATTGCGCAAATGTAACATATTTAAACTTCACATCTTTAAACTTCACATCTTGGTAATAAGCGCGCAATGGCAATAAGGGTGCAAGAACAGAGCAAATGTGTTTTAAACTTCACATCTACTGACAATACTGCCAAAAGTATTTGACGCACGACATTGACGTGCTCGACAAGCAAAATTATGAAGACGCGGTCAATATACATGCGAAATTCTAAGCACGAGATATTGGCGCAGGAGGTATTTCACATGCAACATTTTAACCCCTTCCCAACAATTGACTTATCAGGTACTTCCCGCAAAAACTGTCACTTAGTGACAGAGAACGTACCTGGTAAGTCCCGGAAGTCCGGGTCTCCGTGCAACTGCACGCCGTTCAGGGATTCCGTAATCTTTTCTTTTTTTTAAATGTTAGCCGGGCGTTAAAGTGACAGCCGCGTACACACGCGGCTGTCACTAAGGGGTTAATTAGCGCCAACCTCGGTGCGACATTTCAAAAATGAACTGACTTAAACAGGGCTTCACAACATGTTGAAGACCTTTAGCATTCATGAAGTTAAACACCTATTTTTAAATCAATGGAGATTTGTATTTGTGCCTTATAATGCAGTTAGTTTGGCCCAGAAATGCTCAATTTTTCTCCTTGAGCACATAGAGAATAAAGTAGCCTGATATCTATCACAAAAGATTGGAAATTAACTCTTTGAATGCCAGAGAGGTATCCAGGCATTGCAGCTCAATGTGTTGGATAACTCTCTGGTGCACCAAGGGTTAATTTTAGCCCCTCCCACTTCTTCTGGGAGATGATCCCAAATATATCTCACCTTTTCTGTAAAGTTTTTTTTTTCATATTTCCTTTTGATGTCTAATAGATCCCTCCTGAAATGTATTAAATCACTTATTATATTTGATCATTTCATTTATATTAACTCTCTTTCTTTACATATTAGTTTGCTGAATTCTTTCCTACTAAATTGTAATATTTAGAACATAAACATTTGTGTTTGACTTTGTTTAAGTATACATATGAAGTATTTATTTGATTAACTCCTTGGATTCTAGAGAGGTATTCAATGTGTTGAGAAACAATGACTGGCAACCTTTTGAGCATCCAAGTGGTTTGAGAACAAAACATTTTAAGACAAATGATTGAAATCAAGCAAAACAAATCTCTAATACTTAAAAATACCTTAAGGCAAATGTGTGCTGTTGTACAGAAACCACAATCCACTAACTGATATATGTATTTGCATCTTTATAACAGTAGATATTGGTACTATAGTTGCAGTCTCTCTGTTTGTGTTTAGTGGAACCCAAATGACCCCTGAAAAATGACAAGGGGTTCCGTGGAACAGTTGTTAGTAATGGAAGACAATGGAACAAAGCTGGGTTGGCAGGTACTGTATATGATTTTGTGACTACCAGTGGAAAGGTGAACATGCCTGGGATGTCAGACAGTGCATGTGTGGATCTGTGACTACCAGTGGACAGTAGAGGAAGGCTGGGGTGACTCTGTGTGTGTGTGTGTGTGTGTGTGTGTGTGTGTGTTGGTCTGTGACTACAAGTGGGCAGTGGAACAAGGCTAGGCTGACAGACATTGTATGTGTGGAAGATTGTAACATTTCTCACAATCGGGACCATTACTGTGGATTCATCGCAAGAGCCAGAACTCCAGTGACTCAAAAATTGGCAGGAGAGGGGAAACAGAGACGCAGTTAGAAGGCAAACAGAGGTTGGGGCCTCTTATATGCACAAAGCCCAAGATGTGCAAAATGTGAGTATAGTGATTAACTTTTTGTTTTTAGATTATTGTTATTAAATTACTACACTTAGGTTGGATATTATTTTCTCTCTTGTTTTTGTCTTGTTTTGCGCTTTGACAGATTGCAGATTTCGCACAATGCCATTGTGTTTTCTGTTAGAATTCTCTTACATTAAGCGTTATAAGAAAAAACTACCTTTATGAAGAATATATCCTATGCAATACCAGGTGACTGTCACCTGATGAATTATAGTTTAATAATTCAGCCTCGTGCTATCTTTATCAGCTAGAATTCATGTCATTTTGATACTGACACTGCGCTATCCCGTTGGTTGCATCTGAGACCTCTTTAGGATGAGATGGGTTAACCCTTTGAGTGCCAGAGGGGTACGGAATGCATTGCTTTGCAATGCATTCCGTACCCCTCTGGCACTCAAAGGGTTAAAGTGCTTGACTGTTAGGTTTAAACTGTGATTTAATTTGAAGCTGAAAGAAAAAGTTAAAAGTAACTTTAACTGCGTGGTTGCTAGATACAGCTCCAGTGGGTTGTAAATCAATACATTAGAAACGTCTGTAGAATTCAAGAGACTGAAGCATTGTGTTGAGCATCTCCCTGGCACACAATGGGTTAATCCAGCATTTTACACAAATGAATATTAATTTTATATAATGGGAGGATTTAATCTGGTCACATGCACCCTTGGACTGACAGATTTCCTTTAGTCCATGGGGCAGCAAAATAAATTTATTTGGCTTTTTTTTCCCCTGATGAAAAACATGTACCAGAAACCTATTTCCAATGAAAGACTTGTGAAAAAGATGGACTTCTTTGTTCAGTTCAATTCAAATCAATCAGACAGAATCCACAACTAGTGACTTAGAGCCCTCTGTCCAATAACAGTGAAACAAGCTGGACTGGCCCGGAGGTAAATTGCAGTATCTGTAGGTGTGAAAACCTGGGGTCTTTTCCCAGCCTAAGCAAACACACCATCCTCATTTCTAGCTGTGCAATCCACATTGACTAGGTGCTACTATGCAGCCTCATTCACTTCTGCTTTGCGATCACTTTCATTGCTTTGACCATAAAGTAGGTGCTTTCCTGTTTTTTAACACCTTGAGTGCCAGAGAAGTGTGCAATGACACTCAAGGGGTTAAAAGGTCAAAAAAAGATGGAATTTGAAGAAAATTTTAGTCTAAATCATAGGCACAGTTTACTTTTGAAATGTAAATATGAAAATTTAAAGTTACAGATTTAATCCTTTAAAGACCGGAGGGTTGTGCAATGCATTGCGAATCACTGCGTTGCGCACACCCTTCTGTTTCTTAAAGGGGTAGTAATGCCCGTATTTAACTTTATACAATATGATAGAGTTAAAAAAAATAAATAAAGTATCAGGAGGATGGCATATCTCTCAAACTTTTATGGTTGGAGAGATATTCCCCGCTAAAGTTTACCCCACCCTCCCCTTCTCCTGATATCAGCGCTCTACTGACAGCAAGTGATCCTGGTCCTGGGACCAGCCGGCAGCTCTTCAGCAGAGCCAAAATAAAGATCTTTAAAAAGAATTACTTCATTGGAATGATCTACAAAGTGTGCCTGGTTTGTAGACCATTCCCATTCCCATGAAGTAGCTCTCTTTAAAGATCGCTATTTCGGCTCTGACGAAGAGCCTCCTCGAGTCGGCCGACACAGATCTCCTTCTGTCAGCTCTCCAGCTGACATGAGTGAGGGGGGAACTTTATCAGCAAACAGCTCTCAAACCATAAAGGTTTGAGAGATAGACTGTAAGCTCTCATGAGCAGGGCCCTCTGATCCTTCTGTTCTCCACATCTGATTGTACTATTTAATACCTCTGTATATCTATTCCCAATTGTACAGCTCTGCGGAATTAGTTGGCGCTATATAAATAAAGAATAATAATAACAATAGGACTTTCTGTAGATACTTTATTTTTTTTTAAATCTGCCATATTCCATCAACTTAAATTCGGGCATTACTAACCCTTTAATGGGTTACAGTTCCAATGTTAAGAGATATTCACAAGCAAAGTTTCCCCTCCCGCCCTTTTACCTAGTGTAAGCAATCTCTTCTCAGATGTGGAATGCAGTCCATAGACCAGACAGATAACAGAAGGGGACAATCTTCTTTGTATGAAAACAATGAGAGCCCTTCCCCCCTTGACAAGTTTTTCAGGTTTTTCCCTTATCTTAATTGAAGATTGTCCCTCTCTGCAGTCTACCTGGGCACCTCCCTTCTGATCTGGCTGATCAGTGTTACATCAGTAAAAAGGGCGTGAGGGGGATACTTTATCATTCAATTACTCTTGAACTACAACTCTGACAGAACTGAAATAACACTCTCCAAAGTCCAAATACTATGATGATTAATTAGAGCTGCTTTTATTATGAAACAATACTATCCCTTTAAGGTTCATTTAAAGGGATAGTAATACTTCATTTTAACTTTATTTTATTTTGTAGGCATTAAAAAAACATGAAGAATGATATAAGTCTTATCTCTCAAACCTTTATGGTTTATGAGATATTCACAAGCAAAGTTTCCCCCTCCCGCCCCTTTTACCTACTGTAAACAATCTCTTCTCAGATGTGGAATCTGGTTGTAAGACCAGACAGATAACAGAAGGGGACAATCTTCTTCCTATGAAAACAATGAAATCCCTGCCCCCTTGACAAGCTTTTCAGGTTTTTCTGTTATCTTAATTGAAGATTGTCCCTCTCTGCAGTCTACCTGGGCAGCTCCCTTCTGATCTGGTTGAACAGGGGGGGGATACTTTGTTTGTGAATATCTCTTAAACCATAAAGGTTTGAGAGATAAGACTTATATCATTCTTCATGTTTTTTAATGCCTACAAAATAAAATAAAGTTAAAACGAAGTATTACTATCCCTTTAAAGAATAATAATCTATTACTTAAATTATTTTGATTTTAATAATATATGTTAGTATATTTTATTACTGAATTATGTGCTAACCTTCTATCCGTTCCTAATTTCTTTCTACTTTCAGTGTTATGAGCACCCTCTACCTGCAGTCTGTAAAACAAGTCTGTGATGTAACCATCTTTAGATAAGAACTCTGTGTCTTGTTCTCTGCTCCGCTGGATACAGAACAGAAAGACAATAGAGTAAAAACATGCAGAGGATGTTGTAGAAATAAGAAATGGAACAATTGTGGAACAAACCAGCTGCAATGTAGGGGATAAATAACAATTCCCAAATTTCCATTTACTTTAATTTGACTATTAACTGTTTTTATGCTAGAGAGGTCTCCAATGCATTCAAGGGGTTAAAATATTCATTTGTAAGGATAGCTTTGGATAAAATGGAAATATATATCTATATTTGAGGGCCTGGCCTGAAATTCTGCAGTGGCGCTGTTGCTACAGCAGTCTGTTAAGTGTTATTAATACTAACAATATCTGTTCATAGACTGCTGTAGCAACAGCACCACTATAAAATCTCAAGCCATGGAAGTACTGCACCCCAAAAATGCAAGATTGAGTTGTAATGACTTTTGAATTTAACATGTCTCAGAAATATAGTGTTTAAAAACTGCAATATATAGTTTTCATATTAATCAATAGTATCCCTTTAATTCAATGGGAATTATTACATGCCTCTGTGGTGCAACTGATTTGCTCTAGAAGTGCTCCAGCTCTTATTAGAAGTTCACTGAATTCTTATGATCGTTTGCAGGTGAGTCTCTGGCTCTGTTCACACACTGCAGGCAGGGGGAGCTCACAACTTTAAAAGAGGAAGAAAGATGAGGCAAATGGAATTATCTGATTCAAGGTAAATACACATAAATGAAAAAAATATTGTGCTACCCAAATATGAACAGTTAAAATAAAGTAATCCTTAAAAGGGATGCAAAAAATGTTAGTAAAATTCATATGAACATATGTTACCCCCCTTGGATACTAGAAAGAGCCCTGTTTAGCACCCAAAAGGTTACACTATCTACCCTCTTATTATCTGTCTCAAACTATTTTGGACGTGTTGACATCTGCCAAAGCCATCACCCTGGTGATAAATTGGCAGGATTAGAATTGATAACTATCTACCTAATGTACGTGTTAATAGGTGATTGGTCTTATATGATCCTGATAAGCTGATGTGTTAGCGAGGTGATGAATAGATTGGCACCCTTGTCATCGATTATACTAATCATTTAGCATCACTTAAGTGGTTATGTATTCACTGCAGTGAGATTTATCGAGCCTTGTTAAAATCTATTCAGATTAAAGTGGACTTGTTACCTACACAGAATTTAGTCTAATTAAATATATCTAATTAAACTACCTAGAATTTGTGCTTTGTGTTTGCTGTGAAATTAATAGATTTAGAGATTTTTGATTTAGTAGTTGGGGAATCACATCTACCAGTATGATAAAGCTGCGTAATTAACCCCTTATCGATGCTTTTAAGGACCATGGGAATTTTTTTTTTTTGTTGCAATGGATTCCGGGGTGGCTGAGTGGCGTGAAGTCCCTTACTATATTAGTCCCTACCACTTCTGCTCAGAGGCCGTTCCATGACTCTACTAGTCATTCTGTAAAGTAGCACTTACATCTGAGTGGTCAGTCCTTTAATGACAGATCATGTCCTCTTGTCCTAGTAGCCCTGTTTTAGATCAACGTTTGTTAAGGCTTCATATATATATAAAACAGATTTTATTATATACAATTTTCTCTTCTCCTTGAGAAGCATGTATTAACCCTCTGAGTGCCAGAAAGGTATCCAATGCACTGTGTCGAAATGTGTTGGATACTTCTCTGGTGCTCAACAGGTTAAGAATAAAAGGAGTCATTCTGGGGTAAATCCATAGATGATAAAACTCCCACCATATTTAAAGTGATAGTAATGTTTCACAAAAACAGCAGCTCTAATTAATCTTCATAATATTTGGACCATGGAGACTGTTATTTCAATATTGTCAGAGTTGTAGTTCAAGAGTAATTGAATGATAAAGTATACCCCTCCCGCCCCTTTTACCTAGTGTAAGCCACCTCCCCTCAGATGTGGAATCTGGTCTTGAGACCAGACAGATCACAGCAAGGGACAATCTTCTTCCTATGAGAACAATGAAAACCCTGCCCCCATTGACAGTTCTTCAGGTTTTTCCCTTATCTTAACTGAAGATTGTCCCTCTCTGAAATCCACTTGGACACACCCTGCTGCTCTGAGGTGAGCAGAGTTACATCAGTAAAAGGGGCAGGAGGGGGATACTTTATCATTCAATTACTCTTGAACTGCAACTCTGACAGCATTGAAATAACACTCTCCACGGCCCAAATACTATGAAGATTAATCAGAGCAGCTTTTTCTGTGAAACATTATTATCCCTTTAAATCAGATTTTTATCTTTTTGAATGTTAGAGAGGTTCCCAGCGCATTGTTCCTCAGTGCATTGGAGACTTTAAAGGAACAATAGGACAAATGTACGAATTTGCTCGTGTGAATGCGCCTCTGTTGCCAGTGGCTGCCATTTGGGAATGCACTGAAGTGAATGGTCTATGTAGTGCATAAAGGAAGACCACCTCCGTCGTTTAATGCCAGCTAGTCCTATACCCCTGTCCTATAGCATGCACAGGGAAACTACATACGCTTCTGCAATTTCTTCTACCCTTTTTTAAAGGGGTACTATCACCCCAAATAAAGTCTCCCCCAACAATTAATCATCTAGCAATAAGCTTAACAATAGTATTATTAGCCAGCATAATTACCGTGTTACTGAGAAATCCTACTTCTGCCGAGACTGACGGCCAGGCAGCTGTGCCACTGCACCATCAGTCCCTTCTGGTACCTATAGGTACCATGCAGCGCCTCCTAGAGGAGACTGGGACTGATAATGCAGACACACAGATGTCTGTAAGCAAAGATGTCTCTGCTGTTGCCTGCCCGTCAGTCTCGGTACAAGTAGGATTTCTCACTAACACTGTGATGATGCTGGCTAATACGACTATTGTTAAGCTCATGGCTAGATGGGTAATTGTTGGGGGGAGAGTTAATTTGGGGTTATAGTTCCACTTTAATATGTATTGTTAGAAAAGGGGTAGAGGAAAGGAACCACCCCATAACACTCATAGGTTGTCCCATTGCCTTCCCCTTGGTGCAAGTGGAGTTAAGGAGAGGATTTGGGGTGTAGATAGTTTAGTAAATTGTTATTAGGCATTGGAACTAAAAATCAATTCCAACTCCTGATTTAACCCCTTTGACATGCCCAAACCATCACGCCGGTTCCCTCACTTAATGACCAGTGACGGTCCTGGCACGTGATGGAATTCCGGGGTTGACCCGTGGTCCTAAACGGCCATCCGCTCGTAGAATCGCCGTAGTATATTCACCCCACTAACACCTAAAAATGAACTGGCTTTATATACACTTAAAGTGGAACTTTCACCATAATTCAAGTTTGCATATTTGAAAACTGCATCAAAAACTGCCTACGTGTCACGTTAGCCAAAATACCAGCAAATGCACAATTAAGGAGATATTCATACTTGTTACCATATGCTAATGTATGCTAATTGTGGTAGACATGTTGTACCGATGATGTTTCATATGCTAATGAAGCTCTGTGCAGTACCAGGAAATGTTCACTTTCACTTTTTTCCCAGAAATAAGTTTTTAATATCTCCTAAACTAGGACTTTTGGCTAACATGACACATAGGAAGTTGTTAATGCAGTTTTCAAATATGTAACCTTGAATTAAGGTGAGAGTTCTACTTTAAATATCCTGTACTTCGTACTAGTATCTGTAAAAAAAAAAATAAAATCTCTATTTGCTTTCTGTGGCCTAAAATCTAGTCTTACACTGGGCTGGATTTACATCCCAGGCGCCCCTCGGCATGGCATTCTAGGTGCCCTTAGCTCCACCCTTGCCCCAGCCCCACTTTCTATTTCCTGGAAGAGAAAATCCCCATAACCTATAACAAGCAAGGACAAAAAAACAGCTTTATTTTCTTGGTTGCTAGAGACATATCCATTGCATTGCTGCCCAAGGAGATGTCTCCAGCATCCATGGTTAAATAATAGACTGCAAAGGTATATAAAACTGGTACAGGGACATTGAAATTGCTTTGGCCATGCCCACTATTTAGAATGTGTGTATGGCCAGCACCGCTGCGGCTCCCCTCAAATTTTGGAGCTCCAGGCAGTTGCCTACTTGCCTATTGGGAAACCCTTCCCTGTTCTTACATATACTGTATGGGAGTATACATTATTTCCATTTGCAGGGCTCTCTGCCTCCCATTAGCATCGCAATCTAGGTGTCTGAGATGTGATGGTGTTTTATGTCTGTTCAAGGGCAGAGATAAGGTACCAGCCCTTTTGAACAGAATAGCAGTGAGCAGTGATCTCAGTACATTAACTGCCATAGCTCTTATCACTCACTGCAAACAAAACAAACAGCAGGGCTCAAAATTTCCACTCGCCACTAGCCAATAGCGAGTGAAAATGTAGCCCTGGCGAGTAGAAATTCAGCCCTGGTGGGTATGTTTAGGCTTGCAGTGGCGAGTAACTTTTAAGGTCTGGCTAGTAGCAAAGAACTTCAAATTATAAGCCCTGCAAACAGAACTTGTTTATGAATAGCGCAGATAACCCCCCCTCCAAAAAATAAAAACTAGGATGCTCAACCAAATATATATACCGTAAAATCACAGGTATAATACGCACCTGTGTATAATACACAGGTATAAATTATACCCAAGATTTTAGGGGAAAACAAAAGTGCCTATGTATAATACATACCCTTGTTTTCTCTCCCTTTACCCAGCAAAAAAAAATATATATATTGGCCGCTTCCCTCCCTCCACCTACCTCAGTGAGCTCCAACCTTCCTCTCGCTCTACTCACCCCTTCCGGAGGCATCTGGGATATCTGTGCAGCTTCCTGCATCTCTCTGTGAGGACCTGTGTTAATTCAATATAATGGTAGCGTCCTTTGAGGACCTAAAGGTACTCACAAGGCACTACCGTAGATCCAAAGCATAGACCTGAAACTACAGTAGTGCCCTGTGAGGACCTTCAGGTCCTCAAAGAGCACCACCATTATCTTTAATAACACAAGTCTTCACAGGGGGATGTGAAAAATGGGAGACAAATGCATGCATACTGCCCACTACGCAGTTGTCCCGGTTGCCTCTGGAGGGGTTGAGTAGAGGAAGGGGAAGGTGGGAGCATATTGAAGTGGAGGGAGGGAGGAGGGGAGCAAACTGGAGGATATACTTTTTTTTCTCTCGTGTATAATACATCCAACCACATTTAGCATAAGTTGAAAAGGGGCAAAATTGTATTATATGTGAGATTTTACAGTATAACTATAAATATATACACTAGTTGAAGAGCCCATATACACGGGCCACAGTGCCACCCAGCAACGGCCACGGTGCAGTCATGCAGTCATGCACAGTAGAGATTGCCTGCACTGCGGCTGATACAGGTCAGGGTGCTCCGAATTCGGAGCCCCGCTCAGTTATCAGGTGCTGGCAGTCTGTAGTGAGCATGACTGCAGTGCATGCAGCCATCTCTACTGTGCATGATGGCTTCTGACAAACAATTTAGTGAATTATTATATAGGATATATATATATATAATATATATTAGTGAATTATTATATAGGATATATATATATATAATATATATTAGAATAGTAAACAAATGGAGAGCGCTATCAATGTACTTCACATATAACAATTTTTAATAATACAATAAATCAATAATATCAGTCAAAGATATCAGTCATAGATAATATTATTAATATTAAAGCTCCGGAGCTAAAAAAGTGCTTTAATATTAGTAATATTGTTAATGTATTTTAGCTCTTATCTATGACTGATATCTTTGACTGATATTATTGATGTTTATTGTATTATTAAAAATTGTTATATGTGAAGTACATTGATAGCGCTCTCCATTTGTTTAGTATTCTATTCTATTTTTGAAGCCCTTATCACTGACGGGGCTAGGATAGAAGCGCTTCACTGTGACTTTAAGAAATAGACGATTAATAGTCGACCGCTGCGAATACAGGGCGCCGTGATCACAGATTTTGTGGGGCTATATATATATGTATATATATATATAATATATATTATATATATATATATGTATAAGCTGCTACATATATATATATATATATATATATATGTATAAGCTGCTAAAAGACATATTAAACCTTCAAATACAAAATAATGATAAAATGTTTGACGTTTTTATATTATTAAAGCACCTTTTATCATTATTTTGTATCTGAAGGTTATCGACCTTTAGCGCTAGGATATATATAATTTTTTATATTTTGTTTGGTTTATGAATAGGACCACCTATCTACGCATGCATTAAAAAAAACAAGTTTAGGATAATACTTTGGGCATAGAACATAAAATAATTATTTTTTTATATATTCTAGCGGAAAGTACATGATATTTAAATGTATATCAAATTATTTCATTTTTATGCATTAGTATTTCTATAACCCTTTTAGTTCCAGAGTGGTGCAGCGTTGGACAACCCTCTGGTGCTCAAAGGGTTAAATGCCCCATTAAAATCAGTGCAAATCTTTACTTGCTCCCTGTGGTGCAGTTGTTTTGCCTTAGAAATTCTCCAACTTTTTTCAGTGCATCAGCCTTTCCTTGTATCCAGCTGCACTCATCTTCCATAAGTTGTCACCTACTGTATGTGTCAGGGAATTGTCCTGGCTGCATTTGTATGTACAAATCTTTATTGTTCTGAGTACAAAGAGCAGCAACTCAGTGAAACGTAGGTGTAGATATGCCCATGAATAGATCAGAAGGATAATTACAATAATTGATTAGATTAACACATGTAAGTGTGGGATCTCCATATGGATTACTGTTCCACAATTTGTCTAATTAATTGACCCACAAGCGAGCTGTCCTTTGTGACAATGGCAAAAGGAGTTTCAGGGGTTTATTTACAAAAGGTGAACAGCTACTGTGCAAGAAAATACATTAATTTCCTTGTGCGTTAGTGATTTGCATATGTGGTTCGTAAGGTCACTAGTACATATCCCTTTAAATTAGGGATGCTTACAACAAACACACAATGCAAGGTTGCACTGACTCCATTACAGTCCTGTAGAATGAAGTTTTCATGTGACTGATTTAAAGAGACAGTATTAGTTAGATAGGACTGCAAACCTTATTCTTCAATATACAGTTTTCTAATTAAACATTGCTTTCTAAATTTTCATAACATTCTCGATTTTGTTTTATTTTAATTAAAAGTGTCCCCCTCCCTCCCCTGTTCAATACATAATGCTACCTCTCATCATATCTGAAGTCCAGTCACTTGACTGGAAAGATCGCAACAAGGGACATCTACTTTCTATCAGTATAACGAATAAACCCTGCCTCCCTTAAAGGGATAGTAATGTTTCATAATAAAAGCAGCTCTAATTAATCATAGTATTTGGACTTTGGAGAGTGTTATTTCAATTCTGTCAGAGTTGTAGTTCAAGAGTAATTCAATGACAAACTATCCCCCTTCTGCCCCTTTTACTGATGTAACACTGCACAGCCAGATCAGAAGGGAGGTGCCCAGGTAGATTGCACAGGGGGACAATCTTCAGTTAAGATAAGGGGAAAACCTGAAAAGCTTTTCAAGGGGGGTAGGGTTTTCATTGTTCTCATAGGAAGAAGATTGTCCCCTGCTGTTATCTGTCTGGTCTATGGACTGGATTCCACATCTGAAAAGAGATGGCTTACACTAGGTAAAAGGGGCGGGAGGGGAAACTTTGCTTGTGAATATCTCTCAAGCCATAAAGGTTTGATAGATAAGACTTATATCATTCTTCATGTTTTTTTAATGCCTACAAAATAAAATAAAGATAAAACGAAGTATTACTATCCCTTTAATGAAGGAGGACAGGTTTTACTTAATACTGACAGAAGATTGTCCCTTGTTGTGATGCATCCGGACCGGCTTGCTTCTCTGAGGGGAGTTAGCATTACATATTGATAAGGGACAGGAGGGGGACACTTTCAATTAAAATAAAACAAAAAACGAGAACGTTATGAGTATTTAGAAAGCTACGCTTTGTTAGAAAAATGTATATTGAAGAATAAGGCTTGCAGTCCTATATAACCATTACTATCTCTTTAAAGGGATTTGTTTCACCTTACTGTGGAGTAACTTATAGTTCAGTGGTTCTAGGACATCTCTAAATCGCAGTATAGAATTCTCAGTACACACATCATTTTTGTAGGTCATTTGCAGAGGGCATATTAAAGGGTACGAATGCAAAAAAATATAATTATTCATAGGTTTTACAGTCAGAATGAAAAAATAACATACTGTGCATAACAAATTCACTGAAGATAGATTTGAAAATCAAGATTCACATTTTTTTTAAAGTCTTCATAGGAAATCTGTGGCATCCCAAGCTAGATCTTGAGGCACACTGAAGTGTCGCGGTACCCTGGTTGAGAATCACTTTTAAAGTTGGTTATTTATGTGTGTGGGTAAAAGGGATTTATTATGGAAATGTCACCCTTTATTTGGCGACCAACATAATGGTGCGTTACAAATGTCGCCTGCATGAAAAGGGTAACATCAAAAGGGTGACATTCTTATGTAGCATGTTTAATTGTAGCCAAGCAGCCTCCATCCGTGCCTTAACCCTTTGAGTGCCAGTGGGGTCTTCAACGCATTGCATAGCAATGGTACTCAAAGGGTTATTGGTTATAATGCAACCATACATGATCCTCTTACTTTTAGTGGCAGTCTGGCACTGGAAGACAAGGTGTCGCCCTTTTCATGCAGGCAACATTTTTAACGAAACATTTTGACATTTCAATAGGATATCGGTAAAAGGATACACCACAGAAATGTGCACATTTTCATATGCTGGGTCCAATCTGAAAACCCTTAGGTCAGGAGTAGTCATTTGCTGGATCACTAGCTATTGGGGACTACAACTCCCAACATCCCCAACCAGCCACTGACTGTTTGGGGCTGATGGTTGTTGAATCCCCAAGAGCTGGAGGTCCACCAGTTGACTACCCAGCCTTAGGTTGTCTCCCCTTTGTGTAAGGAATAATATAGACGTGGATCCCTTGCTCTTAGTGCCTATAGCAGAGGTTCCTTACAGACATGTCATGGCTCATTTACGTATCATAGCATCAAACGCAGCACATTTTTCCTTCATGTGGCAAAGCATGAAGCACAGCACACGTTTCCTTTTATTTCCATTAATTTTTGATGCACATGCACGTGTCATGGGAATTTGGATTTTTTCAACCTCAATAAGGATATGTTACACCTTAAAGGAATATTCTTGTTTGGATAGTGTCCTATCGACAGATCTTCACCCCTAGTAACAGATCTGCCAATTAATCCAGGGCTGCATTGTGAGATGGGGTGGACCAATAGGGAAGGAAAGCACGGGATCTTAAAAGAGACCCTTTGTGCACCCCCCATTGGTCCCATGAGAAGAGACTGATCTGTAAGACTGAAGTCTCATAGTTCAGCCTCTTCCCTGTGATATAGGTCCCCATAGACCCCATGTGTTGAGCTCTATGGAGACTGTACACATAGCTCATAATGTTTGTGACTGAGACAGACATACTTTTTTCTGCCCCCTCTCCGAGATATTTTGGGGATGAATATTGAAGCACCAGGCACAGTGCCATTACAATAGGGGTCATACGGGTAGCAACTGAGACCGGTCCCATCACTCCAGGGGCCCGGACACCCCCTGCAACAACCCGCCCAGTGCCCGCCACAAGCTGAGGTCTGTGCCTTCGTCAGCACAGACCTCTATTAGCAGCTGAGCTCCTTCTCTGCCTTCAGCACTCTAGTAATGCAGAACGCTGGGAGATTACATCATCTCTCAGAGCTCTGCATTACTGGAGAGAGGACCACGTGGGAGCTCCAGCTGCTCATAGAGGTCTGTGCAGAAGGAGGCACAGACCTCTCCTGCCACTCTGCTGCACCACCAGGGAGGTAAGAGATGGGTACTGGGTGTCCATATGGGCATTGTGGAGGTGGACAAGTGATTGGGAGCAATGTGGAGGTGGACAGTGGGGGCAATGTGGAGGTGGATATTGGGGGCAATGAGAAGATGGCCAATGGGGGCAATGTGGAGTTGACCAATGGGAGCAATGTGGAGGTGACCAATGGGGTCAATGTGGAGATGATCAATGGGGGCAATGTGGAGATGGCCAATAGGGGTAATGTTGAGGTGGCCAATGGGGGCAATGAGGAGATGGCCAATGTAGGGAGCAATGTTGTCGGGAGGGGCCATGACAATTTTTGCACCAGGCCCCTGTGGCTTCTAGTTACGCCTCTGATCAGGTATTTTACTAAGTCTGTTCCCATAGGAGCAAGAAGGGCAAAATGTGACAATTGCCCTTTGAAAAAGATTGGGAACCACTGACTTAGAGAATTAATTCAGCTGCACCACTCTGATGAGGCCCAAGCAGCCTGAAATGTACATTTAGGGTTAAATGCTATTCTCTGCAGAGGAGACATACCTGGCATTTCGTGCTGGACATCCTGTTTGGATCAGTATGGAAATATCTCCTCTGTAATCAGGGCTGGTGCAAGGATTTTTGCCACCCTAGGCAAAACCTAATTTTGCCTCCCCTTGGCTCCACCCCTTGTGTCCTACCCCTTTATGTCCCACCCTGTGTTTGTTTAAGTGTCAGTGTGTTCCCTATATGTGTATAAGTGTCAGTTTGTGTGTGTGTGTTCTCTATATGTGTATGTCAGTATGTGTTCCCTGTATATAAGTGTGTCAGTGTGTGTTCCCTATATGTATATAAGTATGTGAGTGTGTGTCAGTCTCTTAAGGATATCAGTGTGTAAGTATGTGTGTGTGCTTCTCTATATGTGTATCAGTGTGACAGAGTGTATGTTCTCTATATGTAACTCTCCCCCTCTTGACTGTTGATCCCCCCTTTGACTCTCTCTCTCCCCCATCTGACTCTTGATCCCCTCTTGACTGTTATTCCCCCCTTTGACACTTTCTTCCCCCGTTTGACTCTTTATTCCCTCTTGACCCCCTTTCCACTTACTCTTCCCGGTGCACGTCTCTATCTCCCAGTGAATGCGTTTCGATGCCCTCCCTCGGCTGGCTATTTTTTTAATGTAGCACAGCGATGCACGTTTCTCTCTCCCCCTCCGCTCCTGGTCCAGGACTAAAGGAGCGGAGGGGGAGAGAGAAACGGGTATCGCTGTGCTACATTAAAAAAAATAGCCAGCCAAGGGAGGGCACCGAAACATACTTTTTTTCACTTGGGCAGTAAGTGGTGAGTGGGGGGGGCCCGATGCGCCCCCAGAGAATGTGCTCCCTAGGCCGGCACCTACCTCGCCTATAGGTGGCGCCGGCCCTGTCTGTAATGGCGTCAGAGAGCAGGGGAGGGCTGGCCTGGGGGGCAGGGGAGCAATTTCCCCCTGGTCCGGTCATATGTCTGGGCCAACGGGCCACTGCCTCTCTCAATATCCCACTTGCTGCTGTAAATGGAGCTACACTAGTGATACCACAGAGCTTACAAATGAAATGGAGCTACACAGGGGACACCACAGAGGTACGGTCTAAAGTGAGCTACACTAGTGATACCACTGAGCTACAATCAAAATGGAGCTATAGTAGTAGCATAACCCATTTACCTTGTAAGCACTATGGTATCAGTGTAAGCTCTGTGGTATAACTAATGTAGCACTCCTTTAATTACAAGTGCTGTGGTATCACTAGTGTAGCTCCATCTCAACTGCAAGCTCTGTAGTATCACTATTGTAGCCCCATTTCAATTGTAAGCTCTGTGGTATCACTTGTTTTACTTCACAACATTAATGACAATAGTGTCTTATTACATTGTATCACTTTGCCTTCTTTCACAGTCCTTGACACAAAGCTCCCCGGAAACAGATCCAAGTAGCTCTATGTCCAGGAACATAAAAGTGTAAACACATATGTGAAGATAAAATTATAAATACATAAAAATTATATGCAATTTGACTTTACATATATGCATAATATGTAAAGTTATAAGAAAAGGTTACTATCCATTTACTATGAAGAATTTCTTTCCATGACAACAGGGGTAGGCTACCTATGTTGAACAATAGTTCCATTGGCTGGCTGAGGATGATGGGAGTTGTAGTTTAACAACACCTTGAGGGAGGAAAATTACCCAATCCCTCATTACAATGTTCAAATTGATTTTATTTCCTAATTCTGAGTACATTTAATTTGCAACAATGTATAGATTTATGAAGAATACTGGAAAAATACACAGCTTCAAATAGGAACATTATAATAGATGCAGATTTTTTAGCAAGGGACTGATTTAATCTATTATCAGAAAGGAACAATAGTCCTGACATCACACAGTAAAACAGTAGGATTCAATGTCACAAAAAAGAGCTTATTAGCTTGATGTGGATACTCTCCCTCTATCCACCTGTTTCCAAGGTAAATCTATATATTAAAAAAATCTAATTGTTTCTGGTTCGCTGTGAGCCTGTCCCCAGGGTGCCGGGGAGGAGAGTTAGCCGTCACTGCACCCATTTAGATGGGGCAGTAATTTTGACAGGAGTGGCCAGGGTAGCTTGCCCCCCCTAGCCACTCCTGCCAAAATCACTGCAGGGACTTGCCATAGCCCCAGGGCCGGATTTACATCTCAGGAGCCTGTAGGCACAGAAATCTGAAGCGCCCCCCACCCCCATTTACCTTCTCCACTGGGCACCTCCACAATGCTCCAAATCTCCACATTACCCCCATATCCATATAGCCCTCACATTGCCCCCCATATTCTCCATATTGCCATCAGCTCCAACTTATCCCCCTTCAGCTCCATATTGCCATCAGCTCCAACTTATCCCCCATCAGCTCCACATTGCCCTCACATTGCCCCCATCAGCTCTAACTTGCCCCCATCAACACCAACTTGCCCCCATCATCTCCAGCTTGGCCTCATAATCTCCAACTTGCCCCCATCATCTCCACATTGCCCCATCAGCTCCAGCTTGCCCTCACATTACCCCCATCATCTCCACATTGCGACTATATCAGCTCCAACTTGCCTCCACATTGCCCACATCAGCTTCACATTGCCCCCACTTTGCCTCCCGCATACGTTTCCTACCTCCCTGGTGGTCCAGCGGTAGATGTCTGTGCCTCCTTCTGTAGGTGCTGTTGCTCCCGCGCGGTCTCTTTAGGAATGCAGAGCGCTGGGAGATGATGTCATCTCCCGGCACTCTGCATTAGAGCTGACAAGGGAGCAACAGCAGGTACAGGTCTGTGCCTTCTGTCTGAGCCGAAGAAGGCACAGACCTTACTTTGTGAACAAAAATATATATATATATATTTTTTTTTTATTACAATGACAGGTGCACCTCTGTGGGGTGCGCCTGTAGGCAGGTGCCTACTCTGCATTACGGCAAATCCGGCTCTGCATAGCCCTATGATCATATCTTTCCCCTCCAGGTAAGGGGCAGTGATTTTGATAGGAGTGGGCGGGGTAGGCAAATGCGCCCTGCCTACTCCTGGCAAAATCATCGCAGTGAGTTTAAACAAGGTGTTCATTTTGATAGGTGTAGCCACGACTGTAAAAACGAATGCACAGAACTCTACATGTCTCACCCTCCAAAGAAGAAGGCCTTTTGCTGCACCCTATCACCCTCCTTTCCATTTACAGAATCCTCTCAGCCATCTTTCCCTCCCATTCACTGAATTCTGTCAGCCCTCCCTACCTTACACTCATTGTACCTTCTCAGTAAAACATGCCTCCCATTTGCTGAATCTCACAGCTGTACATGAGTTTATGAGCCCACCATCCCTCCTGTTCATCCTCAATCCATCTGCTTAGCGTCATTCTGTTCTCCCTCAATCCCTCCTCTGGGCCTCACCTACTACTCCACCTCACATGGACCAGATACAGCCAATGAGCCTGAGGTGGACGTTCAGTCTGCCAGCTTCCACGAGAATGAGAGTGGCCCAGCGAGGAGCCTGGGACCAAGACCCAGCTCTATGTATCAGAAACACTGTATCTTTTTTGCCAGTGATATTATATATTAACAAGTGTGGCACTCACCCAGTGACTGGTATCGCAAAATGTGTTTACTGTGGTAGTGTCAATTTGTGGTGTATATGCAAAAGGCAGAAGTTAGCGGACTCTGCTGAGCAAGGGGAAGGTGTGAGTTCCCTGAAATGTTCTACCACTTGAAACTTCTGCCTCTCGGTTATACACCACAAAGTGATGTTACCGCAGTAAACACAGTTGGTGATCACCAGTCACTGGATGAGTATCTCTTTTGTTCTTCTTATAATAAGAAAGGGGAGAGGCTGCCCTGGGTAAACAGCACACCAGTGTGACTGATTTTCTGACAAATGTTAATGGGTCTAAGGAAGACAATCACAAAACATAAAGGGATTCTAAATGTATCCCTGTATTTAGGAGGTTCCATTCACGATGTCACCGTGGGTCTTCAAGACTAATAACCCCTTAAGGACCCATTACGGTCCTGGAACGTCATGGGTTGTTATACCCTTATGGACCTGCACGCCATTTGGGGAGTCCGGAATCGGATCTCATACAAAAAAAAAAAAAATGCTCCGTGGTCTTTAAGTGACCGCAAAGTACGCGCGCGGCCGGTCCTTAAGGGGTTAATGTGCCCCTGGCTTTAATGTTTCAGTGCAAAATCATAGAAACCGTAATAAATATATATCATTGCAAGCTTAGATTCCAATATCAAAGTCTATGTGAGAGGCCCACTGAGCAGTAAAATATCTCTCCAATTATTTTCTAAGTTAATAGATCTTGTATCATAGTGTCAGACAACTACATTATTACATAACACCTTTTTAGTTTATTTTTTACTTTTAAATCAAACTATTAGCACCAGAGAACTTTTTTTCTGTTGTTCTCTGTGGAAGGGCTTGATTCTTTAAAGTGATAGTAACGTTTCACAAAAACAGCAGCTCCAATTAATCTTCATAGTATTTGATCCATAGAGAGTGTTATTTCAGTACTGTGAGCATTGTAGTTCAAGAGTAATTGAATGATAAAGTTTCCCCCTCCCTCCCCTTTTACCTAGTGTAAACCACCTCCCCTCAGATGTGGAATCCAGTCAATAGACCAGACAGCTCACATCAAGAGTCAAAATCCTTACTATGAGAACAATGAAAACTCTGCCCCCTTGACAGGTTTTTCATCTTTTTCCCTTAATTGAAGATTGTGCCTCTCTGCAATCTACCTGGACATACCCTGCTGCTCTGAGCTGAGCAGTGTTACATCAGTAGAAGGGGCGGGAGGGGGATACTTTATCATTCAGTTACTCTTGAACTACAACTCTGACAGAATTGAAATAACACTCTCCAAGGCCCAAATACTAGGAATATTAATTAGAGCTGCTTTTATTATGAAACATTACTATTCCTTTATACTCTCCATAGAAAATAATAGCAATATTGCCACCTGGTGAGGACAACAGAAAAGTGCAGATTAAATAAAAAAAATAAAAAGTTTGAGTTTTTTTAATGTTGCATCTCCCAGTAGCAAACAAAAGGAGTGTCTGCATATCAAATCCTGACTTTAACTCTTTGAGTGCCAGAGGGGTACGCAACACATTGCAAAGCAATGCGTTGCATACTCCTCTGGCACTCAAAGGGTTAACAAATAAACCGCCTATGACTTACTACAAATAAAACTATGTTTTAGTAACATGTTTTTGACCAAAGGCATGGAAAGCCTGCCTGCCCTGTCAAGACATCCCCAATTCAGGCAAGTCCCTATCTGCCCACAATCTGTGAATTTAGTATAATGCAATTAAAAAGCAGTAATATAACTTTACCCCTACTGTGAACAAATCACTTGTGGGGGATATGAGAGAGGTATTTAGACCCTTCCTAATTCAACTGTCACCTGGTTTGGGGAGCTACCAACCAAGAAAGGAGGAGCCAAAACCTCCCAAAATACATCCAAAAAATATAAAACGTACAGGTTCCTGGTGAGCTCAAAATAGCTTTTATTAATAGTGTTTAATTTGTTACATATGTGTATAGTCAGGAGAGCATCAAGGACTATATTGGCTACATACAAATTTTACAAATAAATAACCTATGACTTACTACAAATAAAACAGCAGGTTTTTAGTGACATGTTTTTGGCCAAAGGCGTGAAAAGCTTGCCTGCTCCATCAATAAACCCCAGATTCAGGCAAGTCCTTATCTGCCTACAATCTGTGAACATGTATTTAGTATAATGCAATTAAAAAACAGTGATTCTACCGTACCTCTACTGTGAACACAACCCTTGTGAAATGAAGGACGTATTTATACCAGTGGGAATGCCCTGATTTTACTCATATATGTTGATATATGGATTTTACTTATTAATTAATTTATTTATCTTAATAATGACATATTAGAGATCACTTAAAGTGGAACTAACACCCCTGCAAGATGTAGCCTCAATTAGAGGGCTACAATCCGTGGTAACTCGCTGTGTAATTATTTTTTTTAAAAAACGTGTTATTAAAGAGTAATCCGTTAATTCCAAAAAGTACCTGGTGATGTCTTCCCCCCGGAAAAGCGCATTGCGCATGTCAGCACGGAGCCGTTTGGCTCTCTTGTAACTCCCCCCGGCTACACGAAAACACCTACTTCATCAGCTTTAGATTCTCGGACCAGCAGGATAATCTAAAGCTGATGATGTAGGTGTTTTCGTGTAGCCGGGAGGAGTTACAAGAGAGCCGATCGGCTCCATGCTGACATGCGCAATGCGCTTTTCCGGGGGAAGACGTCACCAGGTACTTTTTGGAATTAACGGATTACTCTTTAATAACATGTTTTAAAAAAAAAAAAAAAAAATGACACAGCAAGTTATCACGGATTGTAGCCCTCTAATTGAGGCTACATCTTGCAGGGGTGTTAGTTCCGCTTTAAGAAACAGGCTCTATAGAAAAATATTGTAATAGTATTTTCTTAAAGGAGAGATCTATAATTAAAGAGGAACTACCACCCAATATAAAGTCCCCCCCCCATAATTAGGCATATGGCGACTAGCTTCTTAATAGTATTATTATCTGCCGCAAGTACCACAATCTGAAGTAATCCTGTTTCTTCAGAGATTGACGAACAGGCTTCTTGCTGTAGATCCGTCTGCGCAACTGAGCCGTCAGTCCCTTCTGGTGCCTTTCGCCTCAATGCAATGCCTCCTAGAGGAGACCGGAACGGACAGCGCAGGCACACAGACGTCTCTAAACTAAGATGGCTGCGTGCAAGACTGGCTGTCAGTCTGTGAAGAAACAGGATTACTTCAGATTGTGGTACTTGTGGCAGATAATAACACCATTAAGAAGCATGTCGCCATAAACCTAATTATTGGAGGGTGACTTTATATTGGGTGGTAGTTCTGCTTTAATCAATATGCTTATATCTGTATCTTAAAGGAACAGTAGTGTCCCATAACTTTTTTCTTAGAGTTTTGTAGAGCTTAAAAAAATAAGCTAAATGCCACAAATCTTATCTCTCAAACCGCTATGGTTTGAGCGGTATCCTCTGCTAAAGTTCCTCTTTAAAAATAAATACTTCTTTGGAATGGTCTACAAAGTGAGCTTGCAAACCAGGCACACTTTGTAGACCATTCCAAAGAAGTAATTCTTTTTAAATCTCGCTATTGCGGCTCTGCTGAAGAGCCGCTTGTTGGTCCCCTGGCCAGGAACTCCTGCTGTCAGCTTACAGCTGACGTCAGTAGAAGAGGAGGGAGAGGGGAACTTTAGCGGATGATATCTCTCAAATCATAGCGGTTTGAGAGATAGGATTTGTGGCATTTAGCTTATTTTTTTAAGCTCTACAAAACTCTAAAACAATTTAATGGGACATTACTGTACCTTTAAATTGTCTTCCTTCTCATCTGCGTGTTAACCCATTAGATGCAAACCAGCTGCATCATATGGGGTGAAGCACAAAATTCCTTTAATCTGAGTCATAGTGCCATAGAGGTGTCTATGTCACTGTTTTTGTCCCTGGTTTTAAATGGACATTATCGCCTAATAATGAACAATGTTTGTGCCCTTTTAATTATCATGTACTCCTAGCCATAATTCATAAAACTTGTTTGCATAGGTGCATACACATTAACCCTTTGAGTGCCAGTGTGGTACGAAAAGAGTTAAAATCTGGCACTCTAAGAGTTAAAATATATTATACATTTGCTTTTCCTATTCCCCTGAAGGCAGCGTGCATGATCATATAACCTCTCCTTTAGACACAAGAGATAATGGCAGTGTACGGCATGACTTAGGTAAATAACTAAATAAAAGATAATAGTTTAGGTGACCTTATCTGACTGGAAATCAATTATCTATTTATTGTTTTATCACTGTTTTAATAGGTTTGATAAACAGTAGCCAAACGTTGCCTCTTTTGTTTTTTGTTTGAAAAAATTCTCACCAAAGAATAAAAAAAAAAAATGCTGGCTAGGAATTTTAAAGGGATAGTGATGTTTCATAATAAAAGCAGCTCCCATTAATCATCATAGTATTTGGACTTTGGAGAGTGTTATTTCAATTCTGTCAGAGTTGTAGTTCAAGAGTAATTCAATGACAAATTATCCCCCTCCCTCCCCTTTTACTGATGTAACACTGCTCAGCCAGATCAGAAGGGAGGTGCCCAGGTAGACTGCAGAGAGGGACAATCTTCAATTAAGAGAAGGGAAAAACCTTAAAAACTTGTCAAGGGGGGCAGGGTTTTCATTGTTCTCATAGGAAGAAGATTGTCCCCTGCTGTTATCTGTGTGGTCTATGGACTGCATTCCACATCTGAGAAGAGATGGCTTACACTAGGTAAAAGGGGCGGGAGGGGAAACTTTGCTTGTGAATATCTCTTAAACCATAAAGGTTTGAGACATAAGACTTATATCGTTCTTCATGTTTTTTTAATGCCTACAAAATAAAATAAAGATAAAACGAAGTATTACTATCCCTTTAATGGATCTGAGCCCTTTTTATTTTATGGAGAAAATATCCCTTTAAACCTTTGTGTGCCAGGGAGGTACTGAACGCCATGCATTGCAAGGTGGAGCAAATGTTGGATACCTCCATTAAAACTGAACTTCAACCCTATACACTATGGGTTTGTCATTAAAAGGTTAATTGGTTAGAAGCTTCATCAGTTATTACTTTTCCTTATTTACATGATTTAGTATTTAGATGTCGGTAGTGTCTGTTCTGCTGTACAAGTGCAGTATATAACTCTGTACATGTACACAGCACTTTACAGAAAAAATAATACCAGAGTCTGTTGTATGTATCTTTATTTAAATAACGGCGTACATGTACACAGCAATTTACAGGAATAATAATACCAAAGTCCGTTGTATGTATCTTTATTTATATAACACTGTACATGTACACAGCACTTTACAGAAATAATAATACAAAAGTCTGTCGTATGTATCTTTATTTATAACACCGTACATGTACACAGCACTTTACAGTAATAATAATACCAAAGTCTGTCGTATGTATCTTTATTTATAACACCGTACATGTACACAGCACTTTACAGTAATAATAATACCAAAGTCTGTCATATGTATCTTTATTTATAACACCGTACATGTACACAGCACTTTACAGAAACAGTAATACCAAAGTCTGTTGTATAAAGTTCACTGCTGGTGTTGTCCTGCCCTGTACTGTGGACTATTGGCTTATAAGTAGGGGCCGAATAAAAATTCTTAAAATTCCTATTGTTTGAAATGAGAAGTTTGATGTCCTGAATACTAGAGAGGTCTCCAATGCATTTTGCAGTATTCAAGGGGTTAATACTTCCATTTAATCGATCAGAACGTCTATTTGTCCCATATGGTTCAGTTGGTTCTCTGTAAAACTGATCCAGACTGTACTGTGGATTTTAGTTATATATACAGATATTTTATGTGTCCCATACCTGGGAACTATGCTTTGTGGACTCCCCGGAGAGAGGAGTCCTGTGGTGCCGCTGGGGTGGATAAATTATGCGATTCATGTCAAAAAGGGTCAGGACTTAATCGCCAGTGGAGTGCTGGGCTTCATAAATATACAAAAAAAAAAGTAGGCGGAATAGGCTGGGGAAGGAGGAGGAGTGGGCGGGGAATGGGAGGAACAGACTGGGAAGATGCTGAAGTGGGCGGAGTTTCATTTGAAACTCCCCACATCCAGAGAATCAGCCTCTGTCCTGGAGACCCGGAAATTAGAAGCCAAAACTGGAGTCTACAAGGCAAATCCGGAGAGTTCCCAGGTTTGCCAAAAATCTCTCTCTGCTTACAGTGGGCTTTTTTTTTTTTGGGGGGCCAGCAGCATCAGGATAAGTTAACCCTTTGAGTGCCAAAGGGGGTACGCAATGCATTGCAAAGTAATGAGTTGCGTACCCCTCTGGCAGTCAAAGGGTTAACTCTTTAAGGACTAGTGAGGGTGTGCTGTGCATTGTTTTGCAATTCCTTGCATATCCCTCTGGTTCTCAACCCCTTAACATCCAATGCCGTGCCAGGACCGTCATGGAATTCATGGAATTGGACCAATGAAAAAAAAATGCCCCGTGGTTGTTAAGTGCCGGATTCGCATGCTTGTGCCGTCCTTAATGACCCTTGACGGTCATAGTACGTCAAGGGTCAATCTGACTGAACGACCCATGACGTACTATGACCGTCATGGAGTTCCGGGCTCCCCCGCGGCTGCGCGCCGTTCGGGGAGTCCGGAACCGGAAAAAGAAAAGAATAAAATGCTCCGCGGCCCTTAACTCGCGTTGCAGCACCGATCGGCCGGTCGTTAAGGGGTTAAAGGCTTAATTCCTTGGAAGCCAGAGACGTTACCAATTCTTTGCAGTATACAAAAATAATAACACAAAAAATTACACAGAACTTTACTAATCAACAGTGTTTAGCATAATTAAATATATGTGCATAGTTAGAATATGGCTGCATATACAGAGGTAAACAGAAAAAAACATCTGCCCAGTCTGACATGCCTCACCATTACCAATAAATAGCCTGTGACTTTCTACAGACAATAAAATGGCCTTGTTTAGTTCTATGATTATGGCCAGAAGCCTATGTACCCTGCACATCATATAAATGCACTTCAGATAGGGCAAGTCCCTATCAGCCTCAAATCTGACATGAACAAGTTTTTACTATAATACAATTAAAATCAGTGATACTCATAGAGCTTATTTCTCTAACTAGAAGTAATTGGCAATGCCTCCTGTTTCACAACTTGCCCTATGTCTCTCCCCTGCAAAGAACGCTTCTCATGACCGAAGGCTTTGATCCCTGCGTTGTGGAAGAGTACATCCCAGCCTACCATGGAGATGTGGACCTCAAAGGTCGAAGACCAACTTTTATACACTAAAATGACATGGCAAGACAGAGGTCTAGAACCACTGATACTAGAGCAATGGAAATGGTGCTCTGTACTCAGCATGTACCAAGAGGTGGGCAGAGGAGAAGTGTATGAGTGTTATGGAGAGTTCCTTCACACGTTGTCCCTTTTAACATGATGTTATAACAGGTACAGAGGAAAGCAGTGTAACGTAACTCCATTCCCCGTGCATGCCAGCTTTCTCGGCTTACTTCCATTAAAGGTGAAATACCTCCTAATGATAACTGCCCCTCCCGTATCTTACTATACCCAGAAAATCCTAAAGCCCCCCATATGCCTTTGTTCAAGAGACAACATCTTAGTTTAGTCCTGGATATTACGTCCAATGGAGGAGGACATGACAGTTCCTAGCAGGACTGTAGGACACAAACCCCAGAACTGCACATGGATGGAAATCTTAGCCCTTTAACCCTTTGAGTGCCAGAGGGTTGCTCTGCAATGCATTCTGTACCCCTCTGGCACTCAATGGGTTAAGACCCACATACCCCTTCGGGTCTTTAAAGGGCTAAGAAGGCTGAGGAACTCTCCCTGCTTCAGCTTAAAAATATGTCTGCAACTGTCATGTCTGTCTCCATGGATATGACATCCAAAGACTGATTCAAAGTATTATCTTTTGGGCAAAGGCACACTGACAAAATTCATTGGGGCTATTAGGATTTTCTGGCCATAGTAAGGCAATTGGCAGATACTATTAGGAGGTTTTCCTCCTAATATAAAGTCTTTACAATAGCGGAGTTGTGTGTGCTGGAATGAACTAAAGCAATTCTAATTTCTAGTGTATACCCTGAAGTGTACGCGAATGATTTTAAGACTAAGTTCTAACTGCAGAAATTGAGCTACGCCTGCGGATTCATACCCTTTCCCAGTATGTTTTACGTGATCTCATACCAATGTGAGCCCAGTTACCAGGGCGTGTTACAGATAGGAATGTTACTTTGATCTTCAATTGATTGCTGAGGGAGGAAGGAGCAATTACTTGTCCATTTAAAAGTATCACTTGGACAAAACACGAAAGCCTTTGTTTTTTATGTTTTAATTTCTCCTAGTCAAAGCAAACAAGAAGGGTCCTGCTTTATTTTGTATTCCAGGAGCCCAGCATGGCCAGACTTTCTCACGTTCACGTCTGGGTGATTTTCTATTGGCGGGGGGAGCAGACCCCTGTAGAATGGGCTGGTCTGGAATGCAGGAGGTGCTGGGGGGCTGAACCCCAAAGAGCTTTGAGTGTGACTAAGGAAGGCCGCCTGTTTTAGGTCTGCTGCTTTTTCCAAGTGCTGCCCGTCAGAGGGACATGTGCTCACAAACCAGCGCATTCTGTGGCTTTTCTATTTGATCTCTGTGTGCTTGTACAGATCCTTGCTCACTTGCAGTTGTAAGCTTCTGCTCAGATAAAAACCTTATTATCTCTTTCCATGTACTGATGACAGATGTTGGAGGCACTGGAGTATAGCGGAGACCAGCACAATGGTCTTTGGCTTCTATCAAAGACACTAATAATGGCTTAAAGACCCAAAGAGAGGCATATCAAAGGCACTAAATGCCATTTTATTTGTGATGCATATGGAGCGGGGCTTTAGTGTCTATTTTGACATTCTTTGAGGCTGATTTAATCACTTTCTTAACCCACTGGTCTCCTAGGGGTTAAAAATAAGAACTGGAGCAATTCTTAAGCAAACCGTCTACATCGTAGAGGACACATAAAAATTCCCACATTTCTCATTGGTTTAAATGGTGCTTTTAATCCCAAGAATGCAAGAGTGGTCTCTGACTCATCGCTTCGCAATGCACTGGTGACTTCTCTAACAGTTCAGAGGTTTAAAGCCCCTTTTAAAGCAATAGTCATTTTTCTATGTCCCCCGATGGTGCAGTTGGTTTGCTTCAGAATTTCTCTGTTTCTCCTTAACCCTTGGAGTACCAGAGGGGCACGCAAAGCATTGCAGAGCAAGGAGTTGCGTACCCCTCTGGCACTCAAAGGGTTAATGAAGGATCGGTAAAGTTTAATTATATATTTATTTAGAAAATGATTTTACCAAGAAGAATACATTGAGATTTCTCTAATTTTTCAAGTATGTCCTGGAGAGCTTTTACCGTAAAAAGTTACATATTTACACAAAATAATAATATACACATTAAATTACATACAGTTACATATTGTTTTTAGATACAAAGACACAGTTATTTTAAGGGATTTCAGACTGTGAGTAGATCTGATTTTTTCAGGTAGGTTATTCCAGGCTTTTGGAGATCTGAAGAAGGCAGATTGATCGGCTTCTTTCTTGTAGTGTGGATCCTCAGTGAGTTGTTAACAGTGGAGTGGAGGTTATAGTTAGTATGGAGAGCTGGAGTGAGCATACTGCTCAGGTAATCTGGTAGCTTTCCAGAGAAGTGGTTATAAACTAAGCAAGAAAGTCTAGATTCGAGTGTTAGCCACCTTAATTCTTTAAACATGTCACAATGATGGGTACAGTAATTATATTGGAGGACAAAGTGACATAATGAATTATACAGTGTTGAGTTTACCAAGACGGATTTGTGGTGCAGAAGCATACACTACATCCCCATAGTCTATGACTGACTTTAGCATCTGTTGAACATTACGTTTTCTTACCAGGGGACTTAAACAGGATTTGTTTCTAAACTCAGCACCTATTTTTGGATGAAGGTTGGATGTTAATTTATCAATATGAAGACAAAAAGTGAGGTTGGGGTCAAGCCACATCCTATATAATAATTCGCTAATGTATGTTTGTCAAAAGCTGTCATGCGCAGTAGAGACGGCTGCGCGTGCTGCAGTCATGCACAGTCGAAACTGCCCGCACCGCGGCTGATAATGGAGCCACCCCACTCCGTTATCACCCGTGGCTCAGGCAGTCTCTACCGTGAAAGACTGCACGGCGGCTGTTGCTTCCTGGCACTGTGGCCCGGGTACACGGGCTGTTCAACTAGTACCAGAATATTTGTAGAAGTCGACCTGGAACAAGTTACAATTATACTTTGTTACGATGGTTAAATGGGTATTAAGGAATTTAAGTTGTTTTTGCTTTGTACCAAATATTATTGTGACCATCTTGTCAGAGGGGTATACAACGCTTTGCTTCAAAATAAAGGTACATTTTAATTACTTGTAAAAAAACTATACTTATCCTTTTTGTACAGATTAATATTAAAAAATAAATAAATACAGTTGTACTGTTATAACTTTGGAATACAGCATCCCCCAGAAATAGGAGTATCATTGTTTTACTCAACAGTTAAAGCTCTGCACTGTTTGCTTTTCATAAAAAAGGTTTACTGCTCCTTTAAATCTGCTCTTTGAATCACACAAGAGAAGATAGAAGAAAGGCATCTTTGTAACGCTATTGTACAAAGATGTAATTGGTTTGTTTCATTTTGGTACCAGAGTCTTTGATTGCAGTTTTCTTGTCACAGGTGTTTTCCTCCAAATACTAGGCGTGCAAATCAGACAATGGGAATGTGTAACTGGGTGCATCACAGGCTGACTTGAATGGAGCATGAACCTGTACGTGTGTTTGAATTAGGACAATGAGGGCATTTCCAAGATGAGTATGCAGATAATTTAACTCATTCTCTATCATTAGACAAGCAGTGCACTTTACTGGCATATTAATTCCTTAGATCAGGGGCATCCAAGTCTTCTCAGTTATGGGTCACATGATCAGAAAGCCATAAGTTTGAGGGACACATTATTTCTTTTATTGACAACAAAGGTGAATTATAGCCTTTCAGCCATTCAGAAATATGGATTTATTTATTGAGTGAGCAAGTTAATAACAACGCTGGTATTTAACCGACATCTATTCTTGAACGGCATTGTACTGGCAAGGATAGGATCAGGTATTATGGATTTACATGTGCTAGTTAATTAGATACAGTGACATAACAATAGGGGTCACAAGGGGCGCATCTGCAACCGGGCCCGTCACTCAAGGGGCCCGGCCACCCCTTGCGCCTCCCTCTCCACTCGCCCACAGCAACTCAGTCTGTGTAACAGCTGATCTCCCGGTGCTCTAGTAATGCAGAGCGCTGGGAGATAACATCATCTCCCAGCACTCTGCATTACTGAGAACCGTGAGGGAGCGTGTAGGAGATGGACATGGGGCAATGTGAAGATTTGGGGGGGGCAATGTGGAGGAAATGTGGAGATGGGGGGCAATATAGTTGGAGGGGGTCCATTGCAATTTCTGCACCAGGGCCCAGTGGCTTCTAGTTACGCCACTGATTAGATATAAAAATATATTTTTTAAATCACAGGGGGGCCACACCCTGGGATCAGACATCCTTTGGCACACAGCCTGCACGTTGGACACCAATGCCTTAACCCCTTAACGACCCATGACGTGCCAAGACTGTCATGGGTAAACTTCCCATAAGGACAATGACAGTCCTGGAAAGTCATGGGTTAAATGATAGTAGCGCACCTCGGTGCACGCTGCTATCATGGTGTAAAAGCTGAAACTGAGTGCTATGGGACCAGAAAGCTGTGTTTCAGTGCTTGTCTCTTCTGCCGGTACACGTGATCGCTACAGGAGCATTTGCATTTTAATTCAAAAAGGCAATGTGTTTGACATGTTGCCTCTGAGACTGCTCTCTGCCTCTCTCTTCCTTACTATTAAAGGAAGAGAGAAGCAGAGAACAGACACATAGTCAAATAAAATAATGCAGTAGTTGGGGGTATTAACCCTTTTAGTGCTGGTGGTGGGGGCTGGCTGGATGCAGGTCCATTTCTGACCTGCTAAAAGCAATTTTTTTTATATAAATTTAAAGTAAAGAGAAAATATTGTATTTAAACATTTTATTTATAAAATAAATCTGCTAAGTTTAAACAATAAATAATGTTAGTGTGATTGTTGTGGAGCCATGTAATACATTTATACACACCGCCAAATCCTATCAATAAAAAAGTGGGAAAATAGGGAGGGAAAGAGGAACATGGGGATTTTTACCCAGGAGGACAGTGCCCACTTAAAACTGCCCATTTTGTAGGTATAACATACCTTTCATGCAGTCTCCATAAAAATGTAACCCAATGCACCCAAATTATAACAAGAGAAAAAATAAAAATGGTGGGGGTTTTTTACTTTTATTTTACCATTTTCTTTAATTTTCATAAAATAAATTGTGTGGTATCAAAAGAAAGCCCTAATTGTGCATGAAAAATGGTATATAATTTGTGTGGCTGAAATAAAAGCCTTAGAGGGAAAACACTGTTGAACAAAGACATAGTCATAAAGGTCAGAATTGCTCCAGTCCTTAAGTGCAATCCACCTTAGATTCCCCCAGTCCATAAGGGGTTAAGAGCTAGCAACATCTCCAATGCATTGGAAACGTGTATAGTATCCAGTGGGATCCTGGGACCTTATCACCTAAAACATAAAGATACAAATCAGTATAGAAACTATTTCCAAATACTCCAAATGATAGTTACTCACAATTCAAAGTCCTCTGGTTGAACTATGTGCAGTCGGTTTAAAGGGATAGTAATACTTATTTTAACTTTATTTTATTTTGTAGGCATTAAAATGACATGAAGAACGATATAAGTCTTATCTCTCAAATCTTTATGGTTTGAGAGATATTCACAAGCAAAGTGTCCCCTCCCGCACCTTTTACCTAGTGTAAGCCATCTCTTCTCAGATGTGGAATGCAGTCCATAGACCAGACAGATAACAGAAGGGGACAATCTTCTTCCTATGAGAACAATGAAAGTCCTGCCCCCCTTGACAAGTTTTCCAGGTTTTTCCCCTTATCTTAATTGAAGATTGTCCCTCTCTGCATTCTACCTGGGCACCTCCCTTCTGCTCTGGCTGAACAGTGTTACATCAGTAAAAGGGGCGGGAGGGGGATACTTTGTCATTGAATTACTCTTGAACTACAACTCTGACAGTATTGAAAGAACACTCTCCAAGGTCCAAATACTATGATGATTAATTCAATAAAGTATTACGGTCCCTTTAAAGAAATAGTAATACATCATTTAAACTTTATCTCCGATTATTATGTTCAAGTTTTTTAACATATTGCGCTATTTATATGTACTCACAGATTTGTAGTTCAAAAGATCCCCCTTCCGCCCATTCTGGCCCCGTCACTGATCCTCTCAGTCTGGTCCAGATGGATAGTGGCGAGGGACAATCTTCAGTTAGCAAAGGAAAATCCTGCTCTCCTTTGTCAAGGGGTTTCCTTATACTTACTGAATGAAGATTGTCCCTCGCTGCCTCTGTCTGGTCCCAGGACCGGATTCCAAATCTAAGGGGAGTAGACCAGAAGGGGCAGGAGGGAGATCCTTTCAGCTTCAATTGCTTTTGAATTAAAATCTGTAAATAAATATACATAGTGCAATATGTTAAAAAAATTTTATTTAATACTCAGAGCTAAAGTTTAAATGATATATTACTATCCCTTTAAGCCCTTGAGGACCAGAGTGGTCTTCAAGGGGTTAAAGCACAATTCTCTTACCACAACTTTTTTTTTTTACCTCTTTCAATACCACAGGGGTATGCAATGCACATCCCTATGGCACTGAAAGGGTTAGGGAGCAATGCTGTTTGTGGTGCTGAAGTCTGAGCTCATCCTCCCCTCTGTACCAAGTGGGGAGCAGAGATGATATTCTCAGACATCAGGGTTGTTGAAGTACTGCAAATGTATAAGGGTGGTCATCCTTTATACATCACCAGCAGTTCAACAACCCTGGATTCTAATGAGAAAATCCTCCCCCCACCATTGCATCACTAATTCTCAGTACATATGACGATGAGTGTCTCCAATGCCAAGGTGATGTGCTCACCACACATCACCAGACACACATCACCATAGCAACGCACCATAGTGGATCTCCTCCAGGGGGTGCTATAACATGAGGTAATGGTCTAAAATTGGAGAATGGAAAAACAGAGAAAATATGAGAAAAATATTTTACCGAAAGTGTTATAGATGGGAGTAACTACAATTGTGATGGCACGCAGCAACCAAGGGGGAATCATCGGTTCTGCACTGTCCTGCATTCTCACAGACCAGTTGCCAGTCAATAAGATAATAATTGCATCAATGATTCCCTTCCCTTTTCTTCATTAACTGTAACAAATCTGTGGCCGTTACGGAATATTGTTCTTAAAAGGTGGACTAAACTGACCCATGAACTTATACATTTCTCCTGCCATCACTCTGTATGGGCTACCCTGTCGTAATATACTACCACAGTCAGGCAGCCGGAATTCCCGCCTCCTGTTTTAAAAAGGAGGCAGTCTGCCGATTGGACTCCTGGGTTATGCATTTTATATACTGTATGAGTTTGCTCGACAGGTAGGTGGCCTGCTGATTGGTCGCCTCTTGTCGAACATTGTTACTTATGGGCTAACTTTGTTTGACAGGTAGGCAGCCTGCTGATTGGGTGGCACTTGCCACCTGTTATCCCTCCGATTCCCATTGGCTGGAGATCAAACTGGCAAAATTAAATTATGTTTCTTTGTTCTTTTGTGCTCTTGTAATATAAATGTCCTGGGTCACCAAGCACAGTGTTCTTGGACTACAAATTGTTTGGTGTATCTTCTTCTAGGAATGGTCTAAAGAGTACCCTTTGACTCCCGTTCCTCAGATCCTGATGACTTGGACCACCCCTGCTACCCCTTTGTAGCCGCATCACAGAGAGAGAAGCCCTGCACAACGGTCAGGGACAGTACGGTCATCTCGGCTCCCCTTTCATTAACCTGTTAAGAGAATGAAGAAATGGGAATCACCAGAGAGGTGTGCCAGAGATGTGTGCATTGCATTGCAAAGAAATGTGTTGGATACCCCACTAACACTAAAATAGTTAACTTTAATGAATCATGATGCATCACCTCCCTGGCAATGCATATCAATTGCTTTTCATCTCTGTCTTTCCCCATTATGTGACCAGAATGAAAAAACCAGTAATTACACACTTGTGCTCAGGCAGAAAGATATACACCTTCTTCTTCCTTCACCGTGCAATGGAACACCTTCTTTAGATGATTGTGCACTCACCTTTTTTAGAGGCAACATCCCGCCTCAAGGTGTAAACGTCTCCCCTGCATAACCCTCAGTGATGGTGTACTCTGTTGTCTCGCCGTCTCCTGTTCTGCTGTGTTCCAAACAGATACCCTGACTCCAGCCTGTGACATTTTTCTTAGATTCTCTCCACGTCTCCCTCTATATGGGTTTCTGAAGCCTATATTTATTGGGGCTGTACATTTCTAAGAGCTATTTCCAGGATAAGTATAAAAATGAGTACTACCTTCCACAAACAATATGGATTTCAAAATGTATTTAAATAAAAGTGATATATCGCCTAAACGTGACCATAAAATACTTATGAGATAAAATGTACCATACGTGCTTAAAGGGATAACCTCAAAAAAAAAGTACAGGAGAATTTATAGGTACAATTAAAACATACTTACTGCCCTCATTCCCATCTCTCAAACCATAATGGTTTGAAAGATGTAATAAAATAAGGTCTCTGCTCCCTCCCACTGTACAGCCGACGTCATGAATTCCTGCTTCAGGTACCAGAAGGCGGCTCTTCAGGAGCGCTGTCATCGAGATATATAACTATAATTATTTCATTGGTATGGTCTACAATATGTGCCTGGCTTGCTAGCACACATTGTAGACCATACCGATGAAGTAATTATAGTTAGATATCGCGATGTCAGCGCTCCTGAAGGGCTGCCTAAAGTCGGTCGACCAGATTCTGCCTCTGAAAGTTTTACAGCTCGTCAGGCAGAAAGGGGAGGGAACGGAGAACTTTATTTTATTATATCTCTCAAACCATATTGGTTTGAGAGATGGGAATGAGGGCAGTAATTATGTTTTAATTGAACCTATAAATTCGCCTGTACTTTTTTTCGAGGTTACTATCCCTTTAACCCTTTGAGTGCCGGAGGAGTACGCAACACATTGGAAAGCAATGCGTTGCGTACCCCTCTGGCACTCAAAGGCTTAAACAAACAATGCTGTCTATAATACAAGTACTCCAAAAACGCCCAGAAAACCTGCACTTTTAGAGTAACTTATAGACTACAGTGGAGAAACTCTGCTTCAGACCCCTGAGGGGTGGGGCAGCATCAGATTTCATGCCAGGGGCCAGTAGGTTTTAATTACACTCCTGGTGATATAGTCTTCCAGCAGAAGTGGTAGGGCCCAAAACAGTAAATGACAGTAAGAACTCTTGGGATAGATATATTGCTTTTTTAAAGATTAGATAAGTGTGGGATATCCAGTAACTGGCCAGTCTAGCTATACCAGTTGTTTCTTATCTGTAGTTAAATTATGAGTTTCTATATTTTAACCCTTTGAGTGCCAGATGGGTACGCAAGGCATTGCAGAGCAATGTGCTGCGTACTGCTCTGGCACTCAAGGGGTTAAAATATTTTATGGTAGTATATATTAATATATCTTATATCTATTTTCATATAGCTTCACTTTTAGAATGCACATGTTTTAATCATTTTATATTTGGAATTTTAATTGAATAGTAATGTTTTATTTATGTACATTATGTTTATATTTCAATTATAGATACATATTTCATTAGAAGATATAAAGTGACCTCTAAAATTCCTTTGCAATTAGATCAAAACCACAGACATACATTTCTAAACTAGCATTAGCATTAAGCAATAGTATTGCTTTAATTTTACTTCTTTTAACTATTATGTTATTTTGTAATTGAGTCATGTATTTTAATTCTTCTTTTCCTTCCTCTGTCAGTGATGAGAGTGCCCTCTAGCTGCAGTCTATAAAAACTGTCTGCAACTCAATTTTACCTGCACAAAATCCTAAACTCTCGGGTTAAAGTACAAAACTGATTCCATGCTAACTTATTATTATTATTCTTTATTTATATAGCACCAACTTATTAAGCAGCACTGTACAATAAGGAATGGACATACAGATATATTAAATAATACAAATCAAATATAGAAAACAGAAGGGTTAGAGGGCCCTGCTCGTGAGAGCTTACAGTCTAGAGGAGTGTAGGTTGGACACAGAAGGAATAAGTGCTATTGGGTGTAAGTACCTCCTGCCACATGAACTGCCAGTCAGTGGGTGGGATTGAGAAGTGCTGTTGAGTGCAGTGATCCAGGGAAGGGGTGGTTTTGTTTAGGGGAAAAGACTGAGCAATGAGATTATGATGGGGAGATAGGTGGAAGAGTGTATTTTAGAAGGGAATGAGAGTGAGTAGTGATTGGACAGGGTCATTACAGTTATGGAGGTAAATCAAGCACAGGAATTAATTCTGAGTCCCTATGCCTGCCTAACATCAACATACTAAGCCGTGTACACTCCAAATCCTCCCCTTAACTCCGATTGCTTCAAGGGGCTGTCTGCAGGCATTTTGGGGCAGGACTTTCCTCTACACCTTGCTTAGGCCACCTAAGCTCAGTAAGCAAGGCTCAGATTAAATTGTTTTATTGTACACCATGTACCTGTGCATTGCGTACCCCTCTAGCACTCAAAGGGTTAAAGTCCTATCCTGGCGAGTGTGTCCATCAGTAGTCACTGCACATGCCATAGTGAGACACACACGCTCACACATGCACACACATACATACACAGAGGCATAACTAGAAGCCTCCGGGCCCCGGTACAAGAAGTGCCACGGGCCCCCACCACCACATTGGCCCCCCAGACCACATTGATCCCCTCCACAATGCCCCCATCTCCTACCTAGAGCTCCCACGCGGTCCTCTAAGTAATGCAAAGCGCTGGGAGATGATGTCATCTCCCAGCGCTCTGCATTACTAGAGCGCCGGCAGGAGATTGCGGGCACCAGCGGACGGGTCGCAGGGGGAGGCCGGGCCCCTGGAGTGCACGGGCCCGGTCGCAGGTGCGACCCCTATAGTTATGCCACTGCACATACACACATGCATGCACACACATGTACACACACACACACACATACACACACACACATACATACATACACACACACACACACGTTATTTACAAAAATGGGAACTGGTCGTGTACACGACAGAAACTGTGCGTGTGGAAGTGATTTCTTTCTAGCTATTTACTAACTAAGAAGCCTCCACAGACCATTACACCTATTTTAGTGAACAATCAACTGTGTCATAGGGAGAATTCATATTCCCATTGATTCTAATGGGGAATTAATCTTGTGAATGCAGTTGAAGTCTCCCTAGCACTGAGTGAGATTGGATTGTAAAGATTTGTATTTATTTTCCATTGTGTACTAGAATTGCCCCAGTTCCACTACATCAGCCGCACCAGGTTTTGACAATGCAAGAAGCAACAGGTTTTGACTGTACGAGGGGGTCAGAGAAGCTGGTCAAACTCCTTTCCTAATATATATATGTAATCTGAAAGTGCTCATCTCTTCTTCCAGGCTGTTCACAGACAGATAAGATAAAGTAAGCCTGCTTTTCTATCTTCAGTCATTTTACATTAAACATTTACATTATACACATAGAACAATTTGAATATAAAAGTTTAATAACATTTATACAACATATTTCACATGTTTTCACCGTGTCTTCACGTGCTTGGGTTAGATCCAGAAAATGGTTTAGAATGGATGATCTAATTCGAACTTGGCAGCGCACCACAATAAGATACCAGCTCTATTAAGAGGAAATGGTCATTAATGGGCAACTATCAGGTTTTACTAAGTTTCCTCCTATGAGACGAGAGCTAGTAAAAATCTCAGGGCTGCTCTGTGCAACCCGAAAATGGCTCTGCAGAGCCCAAGACAATTGCTAATATTTATAATGGGGCCATGCATCCTAGAAGGAAAATATTATATTCCTTAAAGGGATAGTAATGTTTCACAACAAAAGCAGCTCGAATTAATCTTCATAGTATTTGGGCCATGGAGAGTGTTATTTCAATACTGTCACAGTTGTAGTTCAAGAGTAATTGAATGATAAAGTATCCCCCTCCTGTCCCTTTTAATGATGTAACACTGCTCAGCTCAGAGCAGAAAGACTGTCTGGATGGATCGTAGAGAAAGAAAATCTTCAGTGATCATAAGGAAAAACCTGTCAAGGGGGGCAGGGTTTTCCTTATACTCACAATAAGAAGATTGTCCCTTGCTGTGACCTGTCTAGTCAAGAGACCACATTCCACATCTGAGGGGAGGTGGCTTACACTAGGTAAAAGGGGTGGGAGGGGGATATCTTACCTTCTAAATTCAGCTGGTTGTCTCTAAGTCAAATGTCAACCCCACTAGTGGACACTTGATTGAACAGCATGAGCTGAGACTACTGTGTTAGATTTAGCTGACATTACCAGAGAAGGAGAAAGTAAGAGCAACTGCTCTACCCCTTGCCATAGGTACAAAAGCTGGTTAATCTAATTTTTACGTGTACATAGAATTTCAGCAGCTCTTACTACCGAGAGGTTTGTTAAACATTTATAGCTTATGCCTTGTACACTTATACTACATTCATCACATCACCTCCACAATGCTCATCAGCTCCATATTGCCCCCATCAGCTCCATATTGCCCCTCACATTGCCCCAAACACAGGATACTCTTGTGCTCATATGAATACATGTTTCCATTAATCAACCACACTATAGAGGGATCAGTCAAATACATGAGACCCTGTGGTCATCTTTAAAATGCAGGAAGAAACTTTGTCCATTCTGCTATGCTTGACCAATAGAATTCCTGCTGCCATTTTGAAAGAAATTCATCAAACACAGGGAAATTTATGAATGCACTTCAAAGCTAATGTAGGAGCAAAGAAATTGTTTTTGTGTGCTGCAGGCTGCACCTGCCTAATGTCTATTACAAAAATCACTGCTTTACTCCATTTGTACATAGGTAGGCAGTGTGAGGGTGTATGGGCTTATGGGACATTCTGATCCTCTGCACCTTGCTTTGCCATGGAATAAAAAGGCATAGAGAAAATAATCTCTAAATTCTTCACTTGTATTAACCCTTTGAGTGCCAGAGAGGTATCCAATGTATTGCAACATAATACACTGGATACCTCTCTGGCAATAAAAAAGGTTAAACATGAGGTAGAGGTAGGGTTTGGCCTTTCTCTTATTAAAGGTGGTGGCGTTGGGTAGTTACTAGTAGAATAACTAGGTCGTCATAATACTAACTCCACCTTACCTTTCTGTGGCCTGAAAATCCTATTGGCCCCTATGTCTTTCACTCTTATGCCTTTGTTCAATCGATAACTGCTTCAGCTGGTCCTGGATTGCACACCCCTCTGGTGCTTAAAGGGATAGTAATACTTAAAATGTAAAAAAAATATGTTGTAGGGTTTATCCCCCTGAGTAAAACAAGAGTACTCCCACTGCTGAAAGGTGTTTCATTCAAAAGTTATTAATTTTCAAAGTTGAATTTTTAAGGTGCAATATCACAGTGGCCTGAAATTGTACAGTGGCGCTGTTGCTACACTATCCTATGGAGATTTATGGTCCTGGGAACAGAGTTGTCCATAGGATGGTGTAGCAACAGCGCTACTGTACAATTTCAGGACAGTCTATGGACTGCGATCTCCGTCTCGGAGTTTGAAAGCTGACGTCAGCACAAGGGGAGGGGAGGGGGAACTTTGCAGACTTATATCTCCCAAACCATAAAGGTTTGGGAGATCGAAAATGGCACATTTAATGTATTTTTAAAATATCTATTGAATTAAATTTAAAAGTTTTCAAGTATTACTATCACTTTAACAGTACTTGGGACTTCCAAAGACAAAGAGCAGGTATACGTTGTTTGACTGCATTCAAAAAGTGGTTAATTATCTAATTTTAGAGGGGATCTCTATGTTTTCCTGAGGTAAATTAAGAAATATGTGAACTGGTTGTTTGGCCAAATGTACATTTGTGATTTTTTTGTATAATGTCAAATATTTGTTTCCAAAAAATTTGGATCTTAGAACATGACCACCAAATATGTGTCATGGTGCCCTTGTCAGATCTGCATCTTCAGCGTGTTGCTTCTAGTAAAGGATACATACCGTGTAGATTTTCGGGTGTTCTGTAACACTTAGAAGCTAGCTTATAATTAGTCTCCACTATTAAAGTGTTAACAAAGGAGTGTAGACATTTACATAATATTTGTAACCATTCTTTAGAATCTATGTGCCTACTTAATTCTTGTTCCCAAAGATTTTTGGGAGTGATAGGGTGGTTCAGTACTATTTAATATAGAATATAGTATAAAGATACCATGACATAACAAAGATTTAACCCCTTCAGTGCCAGAGGCTCGGGCCATTTTCTGAACCCTGCAGGCCAGACACTTTTTCAACATTTTTGCTATCCTTCCGTTTAGGCTTGATTTCCTCTGGGGATTTTTAGTTACATATGGAAAACTATATATTGTTTTTTTCAGAACGAATTGAGCTTTCTTGTGATACCTTACATGAAGAGAATTTTACATCGTGCAAAAAGCTATGATGTCATAATGACAAAAAAAAGTGAAAATTTACTCATTTTGCTAAAATCACATACTATGTATCAAAAACATTTACCTTGATTGAAAAAGTTTCAATTATTTGAAAAAGCCTCGAGTCCCCCGAGTAAAAAAATACCAAATTTGTATAGTTTTACCTACGTCCATGGCTAGCGTAGAGCCCTAATCACCAGCAGCACAAAATGACATTTTCAACTTTATAAACTAATATGCTCATTCTAGGGTTTTTGTGGTAAAACTACCCTAAAACAGTGGAATAACTATATAAAACTATATATTTCTGGAAAGTAGACAACCTGCTGCATCTAATGAGGGGTGATTTTCCTTGTTACCCCAAGCCTGGAGTGCACAAATGCCTCCAGAAGGTGGCGCTAATGAAAAAAAAAGGCATTTTCTTACATTTCTGCCCCTTCAAATGTACTGAAATGTGTGCAAACCATGGTATTTCCAACTGTATTCATTAGCTAGTGCTCTTAGGAGAAAAATGACACCCCATTGGTATGAGTTTAACTACCTCAGGGGGCGCTAGAAGTGCAAAACGACACCCACTACAACTTCAAATTTTTCTAACATTTTCTCAAACATTACTTGTCTGTACACAAATGGTTATAACAACTACAGAAGTGAAGAAAGGGTACACAAACCATACCATTTTGAAAAGAAGACACCCTGCCGCATCTAATGATGGGTGACTTGCCTTGTTACCCCAAGCCTGGAGTGCACAAATGCCTCCAGAAGGTGGCGCTAATGAAACAAAAAGGCATTTTCTTACATTTCTGCCCCTTCAAATGTACTGAAATGTGTGCAAACCATGGTATTTCCAACTGTATTCATTAGCTAGTGCTCTTAGGAGAAAAATGACACCCCATTGGTATGAGTTCACCTACCTCAGGGGGCACTACAAGTACAAAACTACACCTATTGCAACCTCTAATTTTTCTAACATTTTCTCAAACATTACCTGTCTGTACAAAAATGGTTATAACAAATACAGAAGTGAAGAAAGGGTACACAAACCATACCATTTTGAAAAGAAGACACCCTGCCGCATCTAATGATGGGTGACTTGCCTTGTTACCCCAAGCCTGGAGTGCACAAATGCCTCCAGAAGGTGGCGCTAATGAAAAAAAAAGGCATTTTCTTACATTTCTGCCCCTTCAAATGTACTGAAATGTGTGCAAACCATGGTATTTCCAACTGTATTCATTAGCTAGTGCTCTTAGGAGTAAAATGACACCCCATTGGTATGAGTTTAACTACCTCAGGGGGCGCTAGAAGTGCAAAACGACACCTACTACAACTTCAAATTTTTCTAACATTTTCTCAAACATTACTTGTCTGTACACAAATGGTTATAACAACTACAGAAGTGAAGAAAGGGTACACAAACCATACCATTTTGAAAAGAAGACACCCTGCCGCATCTAATGATGGGTGACTTGCCTTGTTACCCCAAGCCTGGAGTGCACAAATGCCTCCAGAAGGTGGCGCTAATGAAAAAAAAAAGGCATTTTCTTACATTTCTGCCCCTTCAAATGTACTGAAATGTGTGCAAACCATGGTATTTCCAACTGTATTCATTAGCTAGTGCTCTTAGGAGAAAAATGACACCCCACTGGAATGAGTTGACCTACCTTAGGGGTGCCAGAAGCACATAACTACACCTACCTGTTTGCTTCTTCGAAAATGGCTGCTTGTACTAAAATGTCCATAACTGTTAGAGACATGAAGGAAAGGTATAAAAGGTATACCATTTTGGAAAGTAGACATTCTCCCGCATCAATTGAGGGGTCACTTGCCTTTCTACCCCCTGGGCTGAAGTGCACAAATATTTCCAAAAGGTGGCGCTATGGGAATAAATACATGTTTTTTTTACATTTCCACCACTTCAAAGATACTAAAATCTTTGAAAACCATAACATTTCCTGCTGTATTCAGTACCTGCTACCAACATGAGAAAAATGGTAGCCTATTTGTGTGGGTTAACATACAATATGTGGGTGCTAGGAACACGTACGTAAACCTGACACTTTTGTTTTTGAAATTATCTGCTTGCACTTAAATGGTTATAACCATAATAGATATGCAGAAAAGGTAGAGAAACAATGCCATTTTGGAAAGAAAACATCCTTCCGCATCTAATGAGGGGTCACGTGCCTTCTTACCCAAAGGCTGGTATGCACAAATGCTTCCAGGAGGTGGCGCTAGTGAAAAAAAAAGGCATTTTCTTACATTTCTGCCCCTTCAAATGTATGGAACTTTGTAAAAACCATGGAATTTTCAACTGCATTCATTAGCTAGTGCTCTTAGGAGTCAAACGACACCCCATTGATATGAGTTGACCTACCTTAGGGGGTGCTAGAAGTAGAAAACTACACCTACTACAACCTCTGATATTTCTAACATTTTCTCAAATGTGACTTGCCTGTACAAAAATGGCTGTAACACATTCAGAATTGAAGAAAAGGTAGATAAACCATACCATTTTGGAAAGAAAACAACCTGCCGCATCTAATGAGGGGTCACTTGCCTTCTTACCCCAATACTGGTGTGCATAAATGTTTCCAGAAGGAGGCGATATAGGAAAAAAATTGCATTTTTTTACATTTCTGCCCCTTCAAATGTATGGAGCGCTGTGAAAACCATGGAATTTTCAACTGCATTTGTTTGCTAGTGCTCTTAGGAGTCAAATGACACCCCATTGGTATGAGTTGAACTACCTTAGGGGGTGCTAGAAGTAGAAAACTACACCTACTACAACCTCTGATGTTTCTAGCATTTTCTCAAACCTGACTTGCCTGTACGAAAATGACTATAAAACCTTCAGAATTGAAGAAAAGGTAGATAAACCATACCATTTTGGAAAGAAGACAACCTGCCGCATCTAATGAGGGGTCACTTGCCTTTTTACCCCTAAGTTAGTTGGCACAACTATTTCCAGAATGTGGTGCTACAGGAAAAAAAAAAATTTGTTTTACACATCAGTCACTTCAAAGATACTAAAATGGTTCAATTGCGTGGGATTTCCTAGGAGGACTTCTTGCCAGCCTAAGAAAAATGGTACCCCACTGCTGTGGGTTGACATACCAATTTACGCTACAGGAGCGTAGCTACCAGTGAAACAGAAATGGTAAAGCAAACAGTGTATGTGTGATTTTATGGCTAACAGATGAAAGAAACTAGGGCGTCAGCCGGTGTACGTGCGGACCTGTGACTACAAGTGTAACAAAGTATGTGGGAGGGTGAGGGATTAGGCAGTGTGTGTGGGTATGAGCAGAGGAGCAAGGATGGTGGGGCAGTGTTTGATAGTGTGTATGGGAGATCTGTGACTACCAGTGTTGATAAAAAGTCCTGTGTGTGCCACAGGAAGGGGGTCGGCATTGAACTCCCCTCCTAGTGGCACACACAGGGTTAATTTGTGTTTTATTTTTTTTTTTTATTATATACCTCATTGAGGGGCATAAGGACCCCCTGATCCCTCCCCAATGAGGTCTTAGTAAAAAAAAATATATATATGTCCACAAACAGGGGACCCTGAGAGTGCCACAGGGGTCTCCAGCGCATTGCAAAGCAATGCATTGGATCCTTGTGGCACTCAGAGGGTTAATTTTTTTTTTTTTATCATTACTTGGTAATCAGAGCTTGTTGGGGGGCCATCAGGACCAATCATGATGGCCCCCAACAATCTCTGATAACGAAGTAATGATAAATGCCCTGTGTGTGCGCCGCAGAAGGGGGGCTGCATTGGCCCCCCTTGAGGCACACACATGGTTAATTTTTTTTCTTTACTTTTTTTTATTATGGACCTCATTGGTGGGTATCAGGACCCCTTTGATTCCCCCCAATGAGGTCTTAAAAAAAAAAAAAAAAAAAGGAATCAAAATAAATGTCCCTGTGAGTGCCAAAGGGGTCTCCAGCGCATTGCAAAGCAATGCATTGGACCCTTCTGGCACTCAGAGGGTTAATTTTTTTTTTATCATTACTTGGTAATCAGAGCTTGTTGGGGGGCCATCAGGACCAATCATGATGGCCCCCCAACAATCTCTGATAACGAAGTAATGATAAATGCCCTGTGTGTGCTCCACAGAAGGGGGGCTGCATTGGCCCCCCTTGTGGCACACACAGGGTTAATTTTTTTTTCTTTACTTTTTTTTATTATGGACCTCATTGGTGGGTATCAGGACCCCTCTGATTCCCCCCAATGAGGTCTTAAAAAAAAAAAAAAAAAAAGGAATCAAAATAAATGTCCCTGTGAGTGCCAAAGGGGTTTCCAGCGCATTGCAAAGCAATGCATTGGACCCTTCTGGCACTCAGAGGGTTAATTTTTTTTTTATTATTACTTTGTAATCAGAGCTTGTTGGGGGGCCATCAGGACCAATCCTGATGGCCCCCCAACAATCTCTAGTAACAAAGTAATGACAGAAGCCCTGTGTGTGCCACAGGAGGGGGGGGGGTTGGACCCCCCCTGTGGCACACACAGGGTTAAAAAAAAATTTTTTTTTTTTTTTTAATAATAGACCTCATTGAGGGGCATCAGGATCCCCCCTGATCCCCCCAATGAGGTCTTTAAAAAAAAAAAAACAAAAACCCAAAGAAAAGACCCTGTGAGTGCTACAAGGGTCTCCAGCACATTGCAAAGCAATGTGCTGGGGACCACTGCGGCACTCACAGGGTTACTATTGTTTTTTTTTGTTTTTTATTTAATTTTTTTAGCTATTCAGACCTCGTGGGGGACATCAGGACCCCTCCTGGTGTCCCCCAAATAATTGATCTCCCAGCCGATAGGCTGGGAGACCAATTTGGCGACTGCAGGAGAGCAGAAGCTCTCCTGCCTTTCACTCCTACCACCGGTAGGAGTGAATGGGACCGGGGAAACTTCCCCAACGTCATCAGTGACATGTCACTGATGACGTTGGGAGGCTTCCCCCGGTCCCGCCCACTCCTACCCGGAAGTTCGGGTAGGAGAGACGGAAGAGGAGAAGCTGCGCTTCTGCTGCGCTTCTCCTCTTCTTTTATTGATCTCCCAGCGCGATCGGCTGGGAGATCAATAACAGGGGGGACATGAGGAGTGATCCTCATGTCCCCCCACGATTGCCCACCTTTTTTTTTTTTTTAAAATGCGGCCACTGCATGCCGGTTATACCGGCTCATGCAGTGACCGCATTTTAGTGAGTACATTGTACGAGCTTGGCACAGCGGGTACAGCTGTCCAAACTCGTACAGTGTACCCACTTGGCACTCAAAGGGTTAAGGCATACGTTTTCAAAAGTCGTTATGGTCGAAAGAAATCATCATCATCACGATAAGTATCTATATAAAGGATAAGTGTGTCATATATCAATTCATCATTAGAGTGTAATCCCAGCTATTCTTGTAAGATTGTAAAGGATATTGACTTATTGTCTTTTGATATATGGTAAAAGGGAAGTCACCATTTTGTTTCCAAGAATCAAGCTGAGAACTATCAGTGTCGAGAGATTGTATTGGTAGGTCAAGAATTGATTGTAACGGAGAATGGGAATATGAGAACAAAGATGATGTGCATTTCACCAGGTTAATTTTAAGAACCTTTGAGGCCCTTGCATACCTCACAACATTGCAAATGGCCAAAGAGTTTTAGAGGGTGTTGCTGGGTACGTGGCTGGTGGGAGGGGTATTATTGAGAATTTTTAGGTCATTTCATAACCTATTGATTCTTCTTTCTGTAAATGAATAAATGATTTAGAGCAAGACCAAAGTATTTTATTTACACAGAATAATGTATAAACACATATAGTGAAGTTTAAACAGACATTAATGTAAATGTTATTGCTCTGGAACAATGTGATAAATTTATATACACACCACACAGTTTAATCTCCTAAAAAGAGGGACACCAGGGTGGGAAAGAGGGACAGAGGGATTTGGGTCTCAAAGAGGGACACTTGGGATGCATGCCTTTGGCAAAATTGTGAATAAAAGCCCCCAATAATTGCTTCAACAGTTCCTTGAAAACTCAAGACTCCTCCCAATCATTGCGAAGCAAAATTATGCAGATTTATGTAGCATTCAAGGGGTTAATATGTGTCTGAAGAGCAACCACTTTGATGTGTTGTGCACCAGGACAACCTGTCTCCTTTCTGATCATAGAAGTTAACCCTTTGAGCGCCAGAAGGGTATGCAACGCATTGCAGAGCAATGTGTTGCTCACCCCTCTGGTGCTCAAAGGGTTAATGGATTCCTTACTGGGAACTGGAACTGGAGGCCCCCCAGTGAACACCTGCTACACCCATGTACTAAAATCCCCCCCACACACACACACACACAGACATTATTCCCCCTCTTAATAGATAAGGACTAGGCCGCCTGTGACTTCCCTACTATTATTGGACAAGACCCATCATACCCAGAATGCTGGGAGCTGTAGTTCAGCACATCTGGATAGTTACAGGGTCTTCATGCCCTTGCCCTGGCAGCTGGTTGGTGTGCCATCCACTGAGGACAGTACATCTGCCATTCAAGCAGTTGCATATGAATGTGGGCATCCTCACCCATACCTTGCTGGTGCCAACTTCAGCTCGTGCTCAGGCTGGCACGCGGCCAGTATACATCAGTGCTGTCAGTTACCTCTGCACATGCACATTTGAGGCTGAATTGGAGCAAATCAGGGGCAAACCAGCTGTACAATGGAGAGCAAATAAAAATCCTCAACATCCCCATTGATTTAACCCTTTGAATGCTAGACAGGTCTCTGGTGCATTGTAACGCGGTGTTTTTGAGACCCCTTTAGCATTCAAGATGTTAAAGGAGCAGTAAGCTTTTTTTATGATAATATATATATTGTAGGGTATTTTCTGTTGCGTAAAATAAGGGAACGTCCACTGCTGAAAGATGCATATTTCCAGAGTTATTACAGTTTAAACCTGTCTTTTTTACATTAGCAATGCCCTCTAGTGGTCAGATTCCAATCATTCTGTTACATTCTATTTGAGAGGAAAGTCAGTGACAGAATGTTACAGAAACCTCAGAGTCACTTCCTGTCAGGAAGTAAACACACAGTAAATTCACTTCCTGATTATTTGAAACATTATAAATTTTGACTCACGCAACTGACAGCGGTTGGAGTACCCTTGTTTTACTCAGCAAGAAAAGCTCTATGACATATATGTTTTCTTAAAAAAAAGTTTGCTGCTCCTTTAACCCCTTCGCGACACAGGACGTACATGTACGTCCTGTGTGGCTGTCACTTAGTGACAGAGGACGTACACGTACGTCCCGGAAATCCGGCTCCCCGCGCGGCTGCACGCCGTTCGGGGACTCCGGATTCTTTTAGAAAAAAATAAAAAAATGTTAGACGGGCGTTAAGTGACGGCCGCGTCTGCACGCGGCCATCACTAAGGGGTTAAAAGCCCCCTGGAAATCATTTGGAATGTTCAATTCTCCCCTGGCTTTCGGTTGGCTCGCCATAGAATTACACTTCTTTTTTTAATACGGCCCAAAATTTTTTAGCTGACTGTTAATTTGAATGCTAGAGATTTCTCAAAACTCCAAAGGATTGACAGTGACGCAGTCTAAATGTTATCTGTGCTATGCAGAGGCGATTGCTATCATAGGTTAAACCTTTGAAGGTAGACATGATTCTGTGTTTGCAGGACTACAGGTCCCCAATTCAGGATCCCGCTGTGAGAATCATGTTTGCCTCAGTGGATGCAATATCTAGCATACCTCCCAACATTTCAAATGGCGAATGAGGGACACTTCTGTTTTAGGTGGTGTTTCTGAGGGCGTGGCTGGTAGGCGGGGCATTTCCAAGAATTTTTAATTTATTTCTTGACCCATCTGCACCTCTTTGTGTAACTGATAAATGATTTAGAGCAAGACCAAAGTATTTTAATTACCCATATTAATGTATAAACACATACACTGACCATTAACAACACATTTATCTATGTTTTATTGTTGTGGAGCAATGTAATACACACCACTCATTCTGATGTCCTAAACACAGGGACAAAAGGGTAGAAAAGAGGGACAGAGGGATTTGGGTCTCAAAGAGGGACTGTCCCTCCTAAAGAGGGACACTTGGGAGGTATGATCTAGTACTAATTAAAGATTAATAAGGACCAGTCCCTGTAGATTTAATTAACGGTGGCCAATAGGATTTTCTGCTTAGATTCATACTTTAAGTATCAGAGGGGTGTACTATGCATTGCTAAGCAATGTCCTTAAAGGGTTAAAGGAATATTAACAAAATGTAATCTTGTAGCTATTAAAAAAATAAATCATATGATGCCAGTCCCATCTCTCTTATGGTTTGAGCGATAGAACGTTTTAAAGTTCCCCCCTCCCTCCCCTTTCCCTGACGTCAGGCTCTATCTTACAGCAGGAGGTACTGGTCCTGGGACCAGTCTGCGGCTCTTCAGCAGAGCCGAAATAGCACAATATAGAAATAAATACTCATTTGAACGGTCTACAAAGTATGTCTGGTTTGCAAGCACACTTTGTAGACCATTCCAATGAAGTATTTATTTCTAAATTGCACTATTTCAGCTCTACTGAAGAGCCGCCTGATTGTCCTGGGACCAGGATCTTCTTCTGTAAGCGATGCCAATCATAGTAAACGTAATCAAGATAGCTGTGATCTCTCTCTCTCTCTCTCTAACAAAGTGAGATAAGGTTAGATGTTTTAGGATGGAGAAAATCACACAGGTTTCCTGGCCGTTTTTAAGGTTTTTGGGTGGGTCTGCACCAATTTGGCGTGCAAAGTTGGAACGTGACAGTTCCACTTTAAGGGCCCTTTCTCTGCATCTTGTTGAGCACCATGTACTAACAAGGTACAGAGAAAAGCGCAATAACTTCACATCATCTTCCTGTGCATGATATAGAAGAGGTGTTCTGTGCTGATGTATTAAAGTGTTAGTAATGTCTAAAAAAAGCCTTTTTTGCATTTAGAAGAGCTTAAGAAGCTGATCTAAATGCAAAAAACTGTATCTCTCAAACCGCTATGGTTTAAGAGATACGGGCGTTTAAAGTTTGATTTCTCCTACTAACACTTTAACCCCTTAAAGACCAACCACACGCGCTCGTGGCCAGCACTAAAGGACCAGGGACCATTTTTTTTTTGCCTATCCAACGAAGGGCTTCCCGAATGGCATGCAACCACGCGGGGAGCCCTGAAATCTCTAACGGTCCTGGCATGTCATGGGCATACCTGGGAACTTTTGAAGCAGGGCTACCCAGAGGATAACCCTGTCAGTGCTGACCGGGGAGGAAAATGATGTGATTTGCGTCATTAAAGGGGAGAGGCTTAGTTGTGGGGGGGTTGGGACAAAAAAAAACCCTGCAAAATGGAAGTAAGAGGGCGGGGAGTGGGAGGAACCAGGCGGGATGGAGCACAAGTGGGCACAGTTTCTACTTAAACTCTGCCCACTCGGTGATTCACACATTGCCCCGGAGACCTGGTAATTCAGTTTGAAATCCGGAGTCTCCGGGGCAAAACCAGAGAGTTCCCAGGTATGGTCATGGGTCCTTATCGCACGTCCAACCCATGACGTGCCAGGACTCTCATGGGTCCTTAAGGGGTTAAAGCGATCATATACATGCCCAAAATCCAATGCCCAGTGCAGAAATTGAGCTACAGTATGAATTCATGCATTCCCCCTATTATATGTTTGTAATCTAAAATCAGAACTTTATATGCTTATTTATTCAGTGTGTTTAGATAGCGATTAAAAATCACTTTTGAGGAAATAAAAGTCCCTGATGTATTTATGTCTTCATCGAGTAGAGCTGGTTCTTATTCATTTTTTTGTTGCTCCAGGGAGCAGAGATCTGGCTTGTGCTGTCTTTGAAGGCAGCGATTCGGAGCAGCATTCCCTCTGGGAGCCAGCATATAACATCATTTGGGGTGTGTCAGGTCAAGCTACTCCAGTTTCTGTAATCTGGCAGCGCGAGTGTCTTGTAAGGAACAAGGATATCTTTGGCAAGATCCCTGGGATTAAAGGGAGAAGCAGATTCAGAGACTGTAAATCTTTCTGAAATGCACTTACGTAAGTAACATCCGAAGCATTTCACCTATGGTCATTTCAAATCCTTCCACCGCAGATATGTTATCTGTCATGTATATAGCGCAGCGTTCATGCAGACCCAATGGCCAAGTCTTTCCCCTGGCATTTGCTGTCAGCACGTACCACACGGCAGAGACCAGGGAGCCCCTAGATCACAATACTTTAACCCTCTGCATGCCAAAGGGGTGTGCAAAGAGGTTGATGTCCTCAGTTCACAGGTAATATGAATTATAATAAAGGAACAGTTATCTAAATAGTTTAACTGACAGGTGTATGGTGCTGACAGGACAAAGGAGAACTAACACCACTTGATAATACCCCCCCACACACACGCACACATCTTACTATGATCAGAAAATCCTAATGGCCCTTATGGTTTTTCCCTTGCTGCTTGGTCCAAGGGAAAACATCTCCAATCAGTCCTTGATATCATGTCTATGGAGGTGCGCATGAAAGGTGCTAGCAGACCCACAGGCCTCAGACTCTGCCCCCTGCACATGTTAATCTTAACCCTTTAAAGACCAGAACGAAGCAATGCTTTACATGCCCCTCTGACCCTCCAAATAAAGTCCCCCTCAAATAATCCTATATAATAATTTGCTAAATCGTGTGTAACGCCGCGACATGCGCAGTACACACTGCTGCGCGTGCTGCAGTCATGCGCAGTAGAGACTGCCTGCGCCGCGGCTGATATAGAACTGGGCGCTCCGAAGGAGCATCCAGCTCTGTATCAGCAGTGGCGCTGGCAGTCTCTACTGCGCGTGAATGCCCCCTGACCGGGTGGCAGTGGCACTGTGGCCCGTGTAACGGGCTGTTCAACTAGTTTTCATATAGCGTTAAGCATAGAAATAGTAGTATTATCCATCCAGTATAAGTACAACGTTATTAAGAAATCCTACTTGATCGAAATGAATTGACAGGCATCAGCGCAGACATCTTGGCTTACAGTTTTTTGCTGTACCAACAGGCCATTAAGGTTGTTAAAGCAGCAGAGAGCTGCGAAACACGTACCCATAATAAATCCAATGTAAGCCTGCTGTTTTTAAAAAACAATTTTCATTGAGCAGAATGGCTACTTTTATATATTTTTTTTTTTATATTTTTTGTTTTATTTTAATTAGTTACTCTATTTATTATATTTTTCCTGCTATTGGCATGGTGGATTATTGTTGGATCCTCAACAACCTATCTATCTCCAGGTGAACAAAAGGAGAGAGATGGAATTGGACCCAAACAGGGACGGGTAAATTACCCTGTATGCTATATTGGTTGATGACAGACGTATGCCTGATCATTAACAACATAGAAATGTGAGTTGATATATGATCTACTGTGACAGATTATTTGTAGTGTTGATTAATGCACTATTGACACTTCTTTTTGTGTTTTGGATACAGGTTCTACTTCCATTTGTTGGATGAATTTGGTTCGAAGTGAAGCTGCCGAGAATACTGCTATAAACGGGGAGGTGATAATCATAACCATTGAGCCTTGAAGCTGAACTACATATGTATGTTTGTTTCAGCCATCTGCTTTGTGAGTACAATACTTACTGGTGGTGGTTGGTGATCACTAAAGTTACAGACAATACTGCACTAGGAGCTCATCTTGTTTATTCTTCTTTTTGCACATCTTGGCTTAGAGACATTTGCACTCCTACACTGTCCATCCCGTTCTCCTCTAGGAGGCGCTGCATTGTACCTTTAGGAAACAGGAAGGGACTGACGGTGCAGGTGCCCAGATGCCTCTAAAGCAAGAAGCCTGCCCATCAGTCTCAGATCAAATAATATTGTACTTATGCTGGGTAATACTATTTATATGCTTATCGCTATATGATTAATTATTGGGGGGACCTTATTTGGACTAATAGTTCCATTTTAAGTAGGCTCATTCACTCTGCCTGCTTCCATCTAAAAGAATAGCCATCAACTTTCATGTCCGCCTCCATACACTTGAGATCCAGGGCTGGTTAAAGACAATATATCTTAAACAGAGGCAGAAAGGTAAAAAATGATAGCGGGCATTAGGATTTTCTGGCATTAGTAAGGTGAGAGAGAGATTATTATTAAGACGTGTTATTTCCCTCTAAACAGCTCTATAAGCATACCTGGGAACTCTCCGGGTTTGCCCCGGAGACTCCGGATTTCAGACTGAATTACCGGGTCTCCGGGGCAGTGTTTGGATCACCGGGTGGGAAGAGTTTCAATAGAAACTCTGCCCACTTGCGCTCCGTCCCGCCCGGTTCCTCCCACTCCCCGCCCTCTTAGACACATTTTGCAGGTTTTTTTGGGGTTTTTTTTGTCCCGCCCCCCCACGCGACTAAGTCTCGCCCCTTTTATGACGCAAATCGCGTCATTTTCCTCCCCCTGGGCACTGACAGGGTTACCCTCCGGGTAGCCCTGTTTCAAAAGTTCCCAGGTATGTCTATAAACATAGAAAGATAGATGTTAACGCATATGAGTCAGCAGACCCATCCAATCTGTCTTGCATAGTTCTCACTTTTCTGAATAGTCATGTCTGTCCCAGACATCTTTTATTTCCCTTACAGTATTTGTGCCTGCCACCTCTGCAGAGTCTATCACTCATTCTGTAAAGTAGTACCTATATATTACCTCTTAATCTTCCACCCTCTTGTTTTAGTATTCTTCTTTCTGAAAAAGGCTTCCTTCCTAATCTATATTAAAACCCTTAATATATTTAAATGATTCTATTTTACCACCCCTCCCCCTCCTCTTTTCCAATGCCTGTTACATGAAAAAAGATACTTTTCTTAATTAATACTTATATTCCCAAGTGGTTCTATATGCCTTAAAAATGTATGGTTTTTGATATTGTCAGCATTCTCTGAATTTTTGAGGGTACGATAAATCCACCTGGTATCTTTGTGTCGATTCCTCTAAACTACCCACTGATGACATCACAGGCAGTCTCACTGAATTAAATGTAATGCAGTAGCAACTTAAAGGGATAGTAATACTTCATTTTATCTGTATTTTATTTTGTAGGAATTAAAAAAACATGAAGAACAATATAAGTCTTATCTCTCAAACCTTTATGGTTTAAGAGATATTCACAAGCAAAGTTTCCCCCTCCCGCCCCTTTTACCTAGTGTAAGCCATCTCTTCTCAGATGTGGAATGCAGTCCATAGACCAGACAGATAACAGCAGGGGACAATCTTCTTCCTATGAGAGCAATGAAAGCCCTGTCCCTCTTGACAAGTTTTCAGGTTTTTCCCTTATCTTATTTGAAGATTGTCCCTCTCTGCAGTCTACCTGGGCACCTCCCTTCTGATCTGGCTGAACGGGGCGGGGTGATACTTTGCTTGTGAATATCTCTTAAACCATAAAGGTTTGAGAGATAAGACTTATATCATTCTTCATGTTTTTTTTAATGCCTACAAAATAAAATAAAGATAAAACGAAGTATTACTATCCCTTTAAGCTGAGAGGGCTGGGTGGGATTTCAACCAATGACATCAGCATAAGAAGAAGATAGATTCAGAGCAAAGACTATCCATGTTATCATAGCAACACAAGAATCATGCACAACTATCTATCTATATCTGTCTACACATACATATATCTAGTTATAGATATATCACTGTATTTGTCAATATCTAAATCATCATCATCATCTTCAGCCATTGTTGATCCACTGCAGGATGAAGGCCTCTTCAGCAAGCCTCCAACAACTTTGGTCCTGTGCCTTTTGTTGCCACTGTGTACCAACAAATTTGGTAATTCCATCTACCCATCTTGTCTTTGATCTTTTTCTTAGGCTTGTAGTATTGAGAAGAATCCATTCCAAAATTATTTTGGTCCATCTATCACCAGGTCTTCTTGCTATGTGCCCTGCCCATTTCCATTTCAGGAGTTTTACTCTTTCAATTATGTCATAGACCTTTGTTTCTTCTTAGGCTTTTAGTATCGAAAAGAATCCATTCCAAAATGTGTTTGGTCCATCTATCACCAGGTCTTCTTGCTATGTGGATTGCCCATTTCCATTTCAAGAGCTTTGCTCTTTCAATTATGTCATAGACCTTTGTTTGCTGGCAAATCCATACACACACTTTTTATGTTTAGAATTCGCTGCTCCATACTTCTCTGTGCAACCTTAAGTTTTTGTATGGCTTTGGCATCCAGTGTCCATGTTTTGCAGCCATACGTAAGGACTGGGAGAACACATTGGTCAGAAAGCTTTCGCTTGAGGCAGTGTGGTAAATTTGTCTTAAATACTGTATTACTACGTTTTCCAAATGCTTAATTTCCATCATGCTGTTTCAACTGTTGACATTTCATGGTCAAGGTAAACATATTTGTCAACTTCTTCTAGTTCTTGCCCATCTACTGTAATTTTCCTTGGTATGGTAAATTTGTTAACCCCTTAACGACCAGCGTCGCGGTCACTTAAGGACCACGGAACATTTTTTTTTTTTTAATTTCCGGTTCTGGACTCCCTGAACAGTGTGCAGCCGCGGGGCGAGACCGGAATTCCATGACGGTCATAGTATGTCATGGGTCGTTAACTCAGATCGACCCATGACGTACTATGACCAGCAAGGCTCGTTAAGGGGTTAAACATGACTTGCATTTTGTTGATATTCAACTTCAGATCAAAATGTTTTGCTTTCCTGTTGTAGCTCTTCAATTCGTTCTTGCAGTTCTTCAGGACTAATGGCAAAGAGTATAATATTGTCTGCAAAATGTAATTGATGTAGGTAGACTCCATTGATCTTAAGTCCTTTTTTGTCTTAATTTAGTTTGCGGAAAATATCTTCTAAACAAGCAAAAAATAGTTTTGAGGAGATTGTGTCTCCTTGTTGGAAGCCTTTTCCTATAGTGATCAGTTCAGGACGTTATCATTGTTGACTTGTACTGATGCAGTTACATTTTCAAATATTGATTGGAGGATATTGATGTAAGCTCTATCTATTGCTTGGTTGATTATCGATTATTGCTTGCTTTTTTACTGAGTCAAAGGCCTTTTTGTAGTCAATGAAGGCTATGCATAATGGAAGATTGTATTCATTATGTCCCTATAACTTGTTGCATTGTCTGGATATGGTCCATTGTGAAACCAATCTTGAAGCCTGCTTGTTCTTTAGGTTGTGCCACATTAAGTATTGTCCATTCTTCTGGATAGTACCTTTGTGAAAATCTTGCAGACCACTGGAAATAGGCTTATTGGCCGGTAGTTTTTTTAGATCCTCCTTATCACCTTTTTTGTGCAGTAGGATGACTTCTGCATTTTTCCATGTTTCAGTCACTTTATTGAGTAGTATGCATTTTGAAAATTGTTTAGCTAGGGCTTTGAATAAGGGCTGACCTCCAGCTTTCAACATTTCAACAGTAACTTTATCAGGTCCAGCTTCTTTGCCATCTTTCATTGATTTTATTACAGCTTCTACTTCTTCTATAAAAATGTCCATCACAGCTTCAGTCTCTGGCATTGCATTCAGTTGTTCTCCTTCATCCTTATGAAGATTTGAATAAAATTCTTCCACTCATTTTAGTATTTGTTGTTGAGTTTTTTCTGTTGTACCATCTTCAAGCTTTAATGCAAACATCTGGCTCCTAGGTGCGGCCATCTTTCAATTTGCTTTCTTTAGCCCTGATTTTCTTCCAGTGTCCGTTTGATGAGCTCAACACTGAATGTGCCCATTTCTTCTTTTATGCACTTCTGTATGGTCCTGCACATTTCTACCTATTTTACCCAGTTTCTAATATTACAGTTTTTCTTCATTTCATTTCTACGATAGTCTCAATAACTTTTTCATTGTGGGTTCAAATGTCTATGTCTGGAAGGTCTTGCAGCACACTGAACTGATTAGACAGTGCTTCACCGATCATTCTTATGAATTTTCAATCGCTAGCTAGTGTCAAACTTCACGTTTGTTGACTTGATCATGTATTTTCTTTCTTTCTTTCTTTCTTTCTTTCTGTCAGTTTTGATTTTTTGCTCTCACTAAATGATGGTTACTTAAAGGGACAGTAATACTTCGTTTTATCTTTATTTTATTTTGTAGGCATTAAAAAAAACATGAATAACTATATAAGTCTTATCTCTCAAACCTTTATGGTTTGAGAGATATTCACAAGCAAAGTTTCCCCTCCCGCCCCTTTTACCTAGTGTAAGCCATCTCTTCTCAGATGTGGAATCTAGTCCATAGACCAGACAGATAACAGCAGGGGACAATCTTCTTCCTATGAGAACAATGAAAACCCTGCCCCCCTTGACAAGTTTGTCAGGTTTTTCCCTTATCTTAATTGAAGATTGTCCCTCTCTGCAGTCTACCTGGGCACCTCCCTTCTGATCTGGCTGAGCAGTGTTACATCAGTAAAAGGGGCGGGAGGGGGACACTTTGTCATTGAATTACTCTTGAACTACAACTCTGACAGAATTGAAATAACACTCTCCAAAGTCCAAATACTATGATGATTAATTAGAGCTGCGTTTATTATGAAACATTACTATCACTTTAAGACTGAACAGTCAGTGAATATCATTTACCATTTGTAAGTATGAAGTCAATTCACTTGTATTACCATGAGGGCTTTTCCAAGTCCATTTTCTCTGGGCCTTTTTCCTGTAGAATGAATTCATGATGTACAATTTTTTTTCTTCTGAAAATTCAATTAGTTGGTTGCCTTTATCATCTCTTTTTCCAGTTCCATGTGGTCTGATCGGTTTTTCACCATTTTGGATCTGACCAATTCTCACATTGAAATCACCTATTATAAATTTGTAGTAACAATTGTCCTGTTTGGAAAGGCGTAATAAATGATCAGAAAATTCTTAAACTTCATAATCACTGTGGCTACTTGTAGGGGTATAAACTTGAATGATTTGAAGATAATAGTGACTGTTTAGCAATTCTTTCTGAAATACTTTCTACTTTTACAACTGAGTCTGTCAGTCTTTTGTTAATCAAAAATCCAATTCCTCCACATCGTCCATCATCGGTGCCTTTATAGTATAGCCAGTGTCCATCTTCTAATTTGACTAAATCTTTGTCCTTTGTATGAGTCCCACATAAGCCCATAATGTCCCAATTGATGTTATTTTCTTCTTGTACTAGTTCCTCTAAGCATGAAACTGTACTCATAGAGTGAATGTTAAGCTTTCCAATGTCTAAAGACCAAAGGCAGCCTGATGGAACCCGGTAATTCTCAGCACTCTTTGCCATTGAGCTGATCTTCCTGCTGCCGTAGGAAGTAGCTCGCAAGCCTCTGGGGAATGAGGGCCATTGTTTTTGTAGTGAAGCCATGCTGAGGGAATGGACCATAATCTGCCATTGGTTCAGTGTGTGTTGGCAGATATATACCCAATATAGGTATTTATATACCTATATTTATATCTTTTGAGAGTAACAACCTCACATTATCAAGTCAAATGATGATTAGTATTGCTTTTGACTTGATAAAGGGAGGTTGTTACTCTCGAAAGCTCATCCTGAAAATTTAATATTAGTCCAATAAAAAAGTGTTGCCACATATTTAAATTCTTATTCAAAATATATATAGAGAGAGAGAGATGAGAGAGAGATTATTGATAGATACGGTAGTTTGATAGATATGGTAGATACAATAGATAGGTAAATAAGGTAGATAGATAAATAGATAGATAGATACGGTAGATAGATAAATAGATAGGGTAGATACACTGATAATCCATACATCCTCATGGGGTCAACTTAACCCCTTAAGGACTGGCCGCCTGCACAGCTGGCACTTAAGTACCACTGAGCATTTTTTTTTTGTCTAACCGATTCAAGGCTCCCTGATCGGCATGCGCTGTACGGGGATCCCTGAAGTTCATAACATGCCAGTACTGTCATGGGTCCTTATTGCTTGTTGGACCCATAACGATCCTGGTACATTATTGTTCTTAAGGGATTAAGTAGGAATCCTCTATACAGCAGTCTGATATTCCTATTTATACATTCCCTCGCATTGTATGTGCAACTAGTTACCTATATTTAGTGAGCTCCATGTAAGTCAGTCTTCAATTTAGGTCTTTTGTCTGTTGTGTGTGTAAGCAGTGTGAATGAAAAGCTCTACACATTGTTCTTTAGGATCTTGCATGTGGTTTCAGATAGTGAAATGACACATCCAGCTATAACTGCAACAGAGTTCCACTGCAAATAAATGTATATTCATATACCTGATTGTTGTACTAAGGACTCACATGTAGACCAATGCTTCTGTTAAACAAATTAAGAACCACTTTTACCTGCAGGAATATTTACCCTTTAAGCCCTTAAGGGCCAGATGGCGCACAATGCTCTGCTTCACAATGCATTGTGCACCCATCCTCAAGGGGTTAACTCTGTATAGGAAACTTTAAGCATTGTGAGGTACTATAGTGACCAAGAAATCAACTGATCACATGTAACAGAGCGAAAAAAGCACTGGGACAGAGCGTATATGTATTGTTTTGTGTCTGTCCTATTGTTATTGTTCTAATGCCCCTGATTGAAGTCTCTGCAGAGAAAATACCTCCCAAGTGTCCCTCTTTAGGAGGGACAGTCCCTCTTTGAGACCCAAATCCCTCTCTTCATCTTTTCTACCCTTTTGTCCTTCTTTTTAGGAGATCAGAATGGGTAGTGTATATTTCATTGCTCCACAGCAATGAAACTCACATAAATTTTTAGTATATGTGTTTATAAATTGACCTCTATAAATAAAATACTTTGTTCTTTCTCTAAATCATTTATTCCGTTACACAGAGAGGTGTCAATAGGTCATGAAATAATCTAAAATTTCATTGTAATGCCCTATCCACCAGCCACGCCCTCAGAAACACCACCCAAAACAAAAGTGTCCCTCTTTGGCCATTTGAAATGTTGGGAGGTATGCAGAGACTGAAACTCTGGATTCTAAAATGGAGGATAAAATATATGTTTTATTTAACTACATTTGCTGCTATGTGCTTAGTTCAGGGGAAATTAATATTTGTCCGTCCAACTGCTGGGAGCTAAAACTACCATCGTTATGGGATTTGTAGTTGTAGTTGACTACACCTGGCTTAGTGTGTGCATTACATAAAGGGTCAGAAACCTTTGGCTCACAGCTTGTGGAGTCTACAACTCCCATTATCCCCAACCAACCAAAGACTGGTTAGGAATGATGGGAACTGTAGTCCTCAAAAGCTGGATTGCCAATGGTTGCCTAACCTGCACTGTGTTATGATCAAAGGCATTAATACATAGGATCAGGAAAGGGGTGTGTTCAGAGTGGGGCATCCCATTTGGCAGGGTAGGCAACTGCAAAGAGAGCAAAGTCGTGAAGGTAGAATTATCATCAGTGTTGGCCACACCCACATTCTGAGTTATGGATTTGGCCACGGCAATCCCAGTGCTTCTGGTGTAGGGTGGCAGTTTATTTGCCAGTTTACAAATCCCTTTATTAGCCATGATTTAAATCATATTGCACAGCAGTAAATAGGTATATCCCTATGCACACTCTGCCCTAAGAATGCCTAATTAATTCACTGAGAAGAAATACCTTGGAAGGTATTTACAAGGTAACAGTTGATAGATACTAACAAAGGAAGAGAACATATATATCCCTGCTATGTTAGTGCTCATCCAAAGTATATTTTAAAAGAGCAGTAGACTTTTTTATGAAAATGTATATTGTAGGGCATTTCCTGATGAGTAAAATAAGAGTACTCCCACTGCTGAGGGGTGCATATTTCCAGAGTTATTACAGTTTAAACCCATTTTTTTAACATTGGCAGTGCTCTCTAGTGGTCAAATTGCAATTAGTTATTCTGTTACATTCTAATGGAGAAGAAAGTCAATGATAAACAGTTCTCCACAGAATGTGATAGAACCTGCTGAGCCACTTCCTGTCAGAGCTGTCAGGAAGTAAAGGCACAGTAAATTCACTTCCTGATTATTTGAACTGTTATAAATTTTGAATAAAATAACAGACAGCAGTGACAGTGCCCTTGTTTTACTCAGCAGGAAAATCTCTATAACATATAGGTTTTCATTAAAAAAAAGTTTACTGCTCCTTTAAATTGTCTTATATCAAAACATAGCCAAACAAGGGGAAACATTTTAAATGTAAACATAACTTTTATTTGAAATAGTTAAAATAAAAGAAAATAAGGATGATTTTAAACAAAAAAGAAAATCTAAATATGTACCCTATCTAAGTGTTGCTGGGGCATAGTCCTGCTTCCCACATCTTAATTGGTTAGAGAATTCTAAATTGCTCTCCATTGATTCCCTGAAAGGATTAATTGCTCTTCTTTATATAAACCACTAAAGGTCTGTCTCCCTTATAATAATTACATGAATGTAAGGGTTATTGCATGAAATAACACAACCTGCTTTTACACAAGGATTTTTTCTCTCTGAATTGCCTTGCCAAAATCCCAGAATGTGATAACCTTTATTGAGGACCACTTTTCTACACACTTCAGGTGTGAATCGTATTGTTTTCCCTATAGAGGGTATTAGAATCATAGCTGGGAACTCTACTGATTTGCCCCGGAGACTCCAGTTTTGGCTTCTAATTACCAGGTCTCTGGGGCAGAGGTTGATTCTCCAGATATGGGGGCGTTTTTAAAGGGATAGTAATACTTAAAATGTAAAAAAAAAAATATGTTGTAGGGTTTATCCCCCTGAGTAAAACAAGAGTACTCTCCATAGGACCATAAATCTCCATAGGATGGTGTAGCAACAGCGCCACTGTACAATTTCAGGCCACTGTGATATTGCACCTAAAAAATTCAACTTTGAAAATTAATAACTTTTGAATGAAACACCTTTCAGCAGTGGGAGCACTCTTGTTTTACTCAGGGGGATAAACCCTACAACATATTTTTTTTTACATTTTAAGTATTACTATCCCTTTAATAAAATGCTGCCCACTTCTGTGTGCTCTCAGTGTGCTCCTCCCACTCCCTGCCCACTTCTTCATCTTCCCCAGGCTATTCCTCCATTTTTTTGTAGATTTTTGAAGTCCATCCCCCACACATGATTAAGTCCCGCCCCTTTTCTGGAACAAATCGCATCATTGATCTTCCCCAGCAGCACCAAAGGGGAGTCCATATAGCAAAGTTCCCAGTTATGATTAGAATACATTGTAATCAATTAATGAATTGTATCTTATCTATTAACCCACTTAGTGCCAAAGAGGTATCCAGCGCATTGCAACACAAAGGCCAAACTATGCTACAAAATCCTAATTTGTTTGAAATTAATATATACATAAGCATATAACATACACTACACAGTGTTAATCATTTCTGGGCAACCTGAATGGATTAGTGCCTGTTCTTTTGAAAGATACATACACAGAAATATTGTCTGGCACAGCCTGTTGTGTCAACTGCTAACATTCCACTCTCCCTCACAATTGCCACTTCCAACCAGGAAGTATTGGCTAATTTGCATAAATCTGCAAATAAATAAAGATAAATGTCTGATAAACTAAAGCTGTAAATAAAGAATGGCTAACATAAATAAAGGTGATTTTTAAAAGTTCTTTCAAAATAACCCAAGTCATTATAAAGCGTTAATTTAAATGAGAACGTAAACCTCCTAATAATAACCCCGACTTACCATATCGTGACCAAAAAATCCTAACGACCCCCTGCAGATTTCCCCCCCAATGCCTTGGTTCAAGAGATAATATCTTTAATCAGTGCTGGATGTGTTGTCTTTGGAGACAGATGCACCTCACTATCAATTAAAGGGTTAAATCTTCAGCTGGAGTTGCCCATCATGTCTGCTTTGATAAATGGGTTAATTTGCACAGCATGTTCGTTGAGCAGTTCCTTCCTCATCCAGGGGAATCTACATGTGTAGCAGTGCTGTTGTACGCGCTGTCAGACATGAGAAGGCAATTAACGATGTCTGACAAGCGGAATCCATCCTCTGCCATTATCTCCCATGCACTAATTACACGCTTCTCCATTTCTACTCTCTGTTTATTTTTTTGTACCCCATTGCACTTGCTGTAAAAAAAAATGTATGGAAGAAACATATTTAACTATTTGCGTGCCAGATGGGTAGCCAACCCATTATTTCACACTCACAGGGTTAAAGGGATAGTAATATGTAATTTTATATTTATTTAGTACTGTAGGCATTACAAATATTAAGAACTGTGTAAGTCTTATCTCTCAAACCTCTCAAACCTTTATGGTTTGTGAGATATTCGCTACTGAAGTTCCCCCCTCCCTGACGTCAGAGCTCTAGCTGACAGATTTGGATTCTGGCCTGCAGATCGGCCGGCAGCTCTTCAGCAGAGCTGAGATCGCAATCTTTAAAAACACTACTTCGTTGGGACGGTCTACAAAGTGTGCCTGGTTTGCAAGCACACTTTGTAGACCGTTACAATGAAGTACTTTTCTTTAAAGATCGCGATCTCGGCTTTGCTGAAGAGCCGCCGAACGGTCTGTGGACCAAAATTCAAGTCTGTCAGCTAAATGGGAGACTTGACTGAAACAACCAGGGAGAGGCGACTTTAGTTGTGAATATCTCTCAAACCATAAAGGTTTGAGAGATAAGACTTACACAGTTCTTAATATTTTTTAATGCCTACAATACTAAACAAACATAAAATTACATATTACTATCCCTTTAACCTGTATTGCATTCTGAGCAGAAACAATGTGTGAAATAGGTATTTCTATTTCCTTCTAGTAAGATACACAGGGGCATATGTGTAAGGACAAAGGGCGAGTCATCTGTGTCATAGGGCACATAAAAGTGGCCATTGATTTAAATCAGGCTTTTAAACCCTTTCATGTCTGTCTAATTAGATGCAGGGGAATATTTATCAAGACAAAAATGGGGCCATTCTGGGTCATACCACCTGCACCGTAGGGAACAGATTAAAAAAATCTAATTGATTTAAATGTGTCTTTTATAACATAAAACTCACCAAGGCATCCTGTGTGTCCATATTTCTGCCTATGGACACACCTATTCCTCAACGGCCCCTGTCCACAGCCCCATCTATTGTTCCCAGCACAGGTCCCCATGCAAGTTCAGAAGAATGGTTCTGTGAGAACCCATGCCGGAAGGAGTGGGAGCCCTACATTATGTTTAGGCTCGGCTCACACCAGGGCCGGTGCAAGGATTTTTGTATACACAGGCGAAGGTGCATTTTGATGCCTCCCCCCCCCCTCCGACCCGGATACAATCCACCTGCCCCCCCGACCTTACCACAATCCCCTGCCCCTGCCCACATATTCACCTCCACACTCTCCCCATCTCCACATTGCCCCTTTCACAATGTTCCCTTCATCTCCACAATGCCCCCTTCATCTCCACAATGCCCCTTGATCCCCTACCTTGAGTCCCTGGTGGTCTAGCGGCGTGCCATAAGAGAGCTCGGTGCCTCCTTCGGCATAGAGCTGAAGCTCCCGCACGCTGTTCTCAGTAATGCAGAGCGCTGGGAGATGATGTCATCTCCCAGCGCTCTGTATTACTACAGAGCCTGGGTCACTCTGCATTGTGAGCATCACATAGATGCTGCGAGGGAGTGCTTGGTAGTAAATCAGTGCTCCCTCGGTGCAGATATATTTAAAAAAAAAAATTCCCTGCTTCCCCCTTTTCGCTGCCCCTCCATTGTGGCACCCTAAGGCAGCTGCCTGTCCTGCCTTAATGGTAGCGCCGGCCCTGGCTCACACTCCTTCTCCTAATGCTAAGCTGGACAGTGCCAGGCATTAAACACACATACTTATACAGTACACTCACAGATACATATACATGCACACCCTTATGCACACACACACATACAGCCCTACATGCACAAACACACACAGAGCTTTAAACGTAGGTTCACATGCACTTGCCCATACACATGCATGCTCCTACAAAACCTGCCCAAACATACCTTACCCTACATGCATGCAGTATTTAATTCTAGGCCTTTTTATTATGTGTATATACAATTAATAATATCCATTTATGTTTGTGTGTGAGTGTATATACATGCTTTTACATTTATATTGTATTACAGATTCTGTGCAATTTGCAGTATGTGCTATTAATAACATTTCTTAATCCCTGTGGTGCTAGAGAGTTCTCCTACACCCTCAATGGGTTAATCAGACCTTTTAAACATGGTTGCATGTCTGTGGAAGGGGTGCGGTCTTTGGAAGGTGTCTGATGAAATGAGGGTATACTAAAGTTGGGATGCATGTACTTGGATAGGCCTGGGGAAGCAGAAAGCCTAAATACATCATTACACACATACTCACACCTCTATACATATAACTACGTACTGCAACATACATATACACCACAATATACACTAACATCTTACACGTACAAACACATTATTACACACATACCAGTCCTATGTTTACAATTACTCTTCATATTTAAATTAAGGATCATATGGGGAGACAGCACAAATAAGTCTACAATTCCCATTATCTTTAGCTTAACCCTTTGCCAGAGGGGGGTATGCAATGCATTGCAAAGCAAAGGGTTAATGGATTTGGGGGAGGAAGAATATGGGTGTGCGTGCCACAGCTGGAGCCAGACAAAGTGTGGCTCATCATTAGTCGTTGGCACAAGTCTTCCATCATCCTTGGATTCCCAAGCAGAATGTAGCTGGAGAACCATGCGTTTCCCACCCTTGCTTCACTACATCTGAGAATGGGAGACTAAAATTATATACAGCAGGGCTCAAAATTTCCACTCGCCACTAGCCAATGGCGAGTGAAAATTTAGCCCTGGCGAGTCGAAATTCAGCCCTGGTGGGTATGTTATGTCTTGCAGTGGTGAGTAACTTTTCAGGTCTGGCTAATAGCAAAGGACTTCACATTTTAAAGGGATAGTAATGTTTCATAATAAAAGCAGCTCTAATTAATCATCATAGTATTTGGACTTTGGAGAGTGTTATTTCAATTCTGTCAGAGTTGTAGTTCAAGAGTAATTCAATGACAAAATATCCCCCTCCCACCCCTTTTACTGCTGTAACACTGTTCAGCCAGAGCAGTTGGGAGGTGCCCAGGTAGACTGCAGAGAGGGACAATCTTCAATTAAGATAAGGGAAAAACCTGAAAAACATGTCAAGGGGGGCAGGGCTTTCATTGTTCTCATAGGAAGAAGATTATCCCCTGCTGTTATCTGTCTGGTCTATGGACTGCATTCCACATCTGAGAAGAGATGGCTTACACTAGGTAAAAGGGGCGAGAGGGGAAACTTTGCTTGTGAATATCTCTCAAACCATAAAGGATAAGATAAGACTTATATCGTTCTTCATGTTTTTTTAATGCCTACAAAATAAAATAAAGATAAAACAAAGTATTACTATCCCTTTAAGCCCTGATAGGAGTCAAAGGAGGAAGAAACTTAAATGTACGCTCTTTCATCTGCACCCTACACTTATGTGAGTGTAAAGGCACCTGCTCGTATGCACTGCTCATTCTCTGCACGGTCTCCAAACTACATTTCACACACACTTGTTTATCAATGCTTTTCCTTCTTATGATGGTCTTAAACCCTTTGAATGTCAGAGGTGTACGGAACGCAATGAGTTCCGTACCCCTCTGGCACTTCAAAGGGTTAACCCTTTGAGTGCCAGAGTGGTTTAAAATGCATGGTTTACAATGCATCACACACACCTTTCTTGCTGTTGATGGTTAAAAAGGTTTGTTTTTTTCAAACTTGCTCCGAATTAGATTTCTAGAATGGAAAAGTAAAACCCTACAGGCGACATATGTAGCAGAGTATCTCTGTGAGGTATGAAGATATCCTGGAACTGACACGGGATACAGTTATAAACAGATTGTTTTTGTGTTGGGAGATTGCATTTCATGAAATGTAAATCCACATACATTGCCTTCCTTAAATATCCACAAGCCAGTGCATAAACTTTCATACACAACACAAGCTTAGAAGCCGTGATTATGTTTGGATATTAAAATACTGCAGTATCAGGCTAATTAAAACTGACAACTTTCTATAAATACACAGAAGGTTTGGTACCTAACTTCGCTCTGCCCTAAATTTAGGTCTTGTCTTTGAAAGTGTAAAGTAATTCCAGTAATTCTTCATAAATATCAGTTTCGTTGCTGTAAAATATACATACCAGGGCCTTGGAATAATTCCAAGATTTATGTAACAAATTAAAATGGTAAGTATACGCTCTGCTGGCAATAGTGGTAACTTGGGGACAAAAGGAAAGCAGTTAAAGGGATAGTAATACTTCGTTTTAACTTTATTTTATTTTGTAGGCATTAAAAAAACACGAAGAATGATATAAGTCTTATCTCTCAAACCTTTATGGTTTATGAGATATTCACAAGCAAAGTTTCCCCCTCCCGCCCCTTTTACCTAGTGTAAGCCATCTCTTCTCAGATGTGGAATCCAGTCCATAGACCAGAGAGATAACAGCAGGGGACAATCTTCTTCCTATGAGAACAATGAAATCCCTGCCCCCTTGACAAGCTTTTCAGGTTTTTCCCTTATCTTAATTGAAGATTGTCCCTCTCTGCAGTCTACCTGGGCACCTCCCTTCTGCTCAGGCTGAAGAGTGTGACATCAGTAAAAGGGGCGGGAGGGGGAAACTTTGCTTGTGAATATCTCATAAACCATAAAGGTTTGAGAGATAAGACTTATATCATTTTTCATGTTTTTTTAATACCTACAAAATAAAATAAAGTTAAAATGAAGTATTACTATCCCTTAAATAGGCAGGAGTTTTGAGATACAATGCAGGGGCATGCCCAGAGTTTATCAGTGATACAATGGGAGGGGACGTAAGGTGTGTGGTGTGTGTGTGTGCATAGAACTGAGGAGTTTACACTGATTTCCTCTGTGCTTTGATAGCAAATGACATAAAACAAGAAGCAGGGGTATGATATACCCAACAATACCCATGTACTCCGACACCACCCATCCCTTGAAAAACTGTGCAAAGCCAACATTTTATTAGTTTAACCCTTCCAGTGCCAGAATGGTAAGAACATATTGCAAAAATCAGTCATTAATGCCTATTTCCGTGCAGACGTTCATCTGTACATTCATCTTATTGGCTCTTCCTACTATATTGCTCCTAGTGCAACATGCCCAGTGAAAGTCTTATCTAATTGGGAAGGGCACTTATTGGACTATATTATTTCAGGGCCAGAGCATTTAAAGGGATAGTAATACTTTTTAATATTACTATTCCCCATACTGTAGATATTTGAAAAAAAAAATTAACCCTTTGAGTGTCAGAGGGGTACGGAATGCATTGCTTTTGCAATGCATTCCGTACCCCTCTGGCACCCAAAGGGTTAATAGCCCCCAGGTTCATCTCTCAATCCTTTATGGTTTGAGAGATAACCAAAAGCAAAGTTCCCCCCTTTCTCCCCCTTCCCTGTGTGCCAGAAGGATATGCAATAAACTGAGTGTGGAAAGAGTATTGTATACATTAAGCAGAAGCTGCAATATGCCTGTCCGTTTTATTAATCGTTCTAAAGGGGATGCACTATAGTTATGTGACTGATCATTGAATTAACTTTCCGTAAAAGATGTTTGCAGCACACAGAGGTGCTCCAGCTGCCTCCGTGTGCTTAATGCGCCCATTGACAGAGTGATGTGACAATCTCGCGCTGTCATGCACTGCGAGATTGTCACTTTGCGCTTTTTACCCAGGCGACCTGCTGAAACAGTTCAAAAGGATACCATTTCAGGGAAGTACAGCCAGTGGCAGCAGGGCACCCGAAAGAACATGCCTTGGGGCGGCAAATTGCCACCCCTGTCAAAGTGCTGCCTGGTTCCCATGGACCCACCAAGTCCCATGTAAGGGCCGGCTCTGTGATAGGGTTCATTCATTCATGCCGCTCCAATACTAAGGAAGGCAGAAAATGACTTTGTTGCCGCCACATGGATCATCTATCCTTCTGGATAGATGATCCATGATAGGGGGGATATCAGGAGGGGTCCTGATGCCCCCTTGAGGTCTGAAATTATTGGATTGTAGTAAAAGTGCATATAACCTATGTTAAACATAGGCTATATGCGCTTTATTTAAAAAATGGGCAATTGTCACTTGCATGGATAACCTATCCTAATGGATAGGTTATCCATGTTAGGGGGGTGTCAGGAGGGGTCCTGATTCCCTCCTTAAGGTCTGAATTATATTTATTAACTAATAAAACAATACACATATGTTATATGGGCTTTAGTGAAAATGACGGCAATTGTCGCCTGCATTGATCACCTATCCTTCTGGATAGGTGATCAATGGTAGGGGGGTGTCAGGAGGGGTCCTGATACCCCCTTGAGGTCTGAACTATTTATTTTAAATACAATTAAAATATAATATAAAAAATATTTATTACACATATACAGGCAAGGTATGCAGCTGCATACCTTGCCTATTAACCCTAAGAGTACCAGAGGGGTAGCAAACACATTGCAATGCATTGCTACCTCTCTGGTACTCATAGGGTTAATCATGCAATACAAATACAACGAGGGCATGTCGAAAAAAATTGGAGAAGAACAATGTTGAATTTAAATGGTGAAAGAAAGTAATGGGAGCACTGTAAGTCAAATTTTAAAAGGGGGGTTGTTTAAAATGTCGAATGTGAACAATATTTGTCAAATTAAAATGGTGAAAGAAAGCACTATAATTCGAATTTCAAAGGGGGGTTTATATGTCGAAGAGGGCACTCTAGCTCAGATTTCTATGCTGTATACTGTATTCTACACTGCTTTTGTTTGAATAACAATGATTTTGAAACCGTTGTTGTGGCTTTTACACCTCAACTCTGAGGCGCAGGATTACAGCAGAAAATGTAACCACAAAACAGGCGGTAATACTGAGCGTTGGTAATAGAACGCTACTTGCACGATGTTCTTAGTTGTTTCCTATGGGATTCTTTTACCGCTGATTTTGTTTTCACAGTTCGAGTAATAGGATACTAAAACCTGACTTAAAAAACACAACGCCTGTTTTGTTTTTAGCTCTGGTAATAGAATCGAGCCCCTACTATCCAAGGCATTAAAGGTCTCCCTTTTTCTTACAAATAACCTCGTTATCATAAGTTCTTGGCTTTACTATCTTCCTAACATTTACTGTAAAAACACTCATAGGGATCAAATAAAAGCTCTTCGAATTCCCATTGATTTAAATTATTTTTTTTTGTATCCGCTTAAATGCTAGAGAGGTCTCACACTGGAGACCTAACTAGCATTCAAGGGGTTAAAAAATAATAATTTAATTGCACCTTTTATTAGTCCTCAGTGCTGCAACCGATGTGCTGCAATCAGTTTGCCCCAGAATTGCTGTGCTTAGTACACCAGCATCAATATCTCCGGAAGCTGACTGTTCTATTCTCTTCCCCTCTAGGTGGCAGTAAAAACATTATATAACAGTAAATGTATGTGCAGGTTTTTAGTGATAAATGCTAGAGGTATATGCTCTAAATTGCAGTTACTAACAATCCTATGCATTACTGATCTGAATAATCCAGAATGGTTAAACCTTTGAGTGCCAGAGGGGTACACAACGCATTGCGGAGCAATGCATTATGCAGTGGCGTAACTATAGGGGTTGCACCTGTGAGCGGGCCCGTGTACTCCAGGGGCCTGGCCTCCCCCACGACCCCTCCTGCTGGTGCCCACAATCTCCCACCAGCGCTCTAGTAATGCAGAGCGCTGGGAGATGACATCATCTCCCAGCGCTTTGCTTTACTAAGAGGACCGCACGGGAGCTCCAGGTAGGAGATGGGGGCATTGTGGAAGGGTCCCGTGGCACTTCTTGTACCAGGGCCCGGAGGCTTTTAGTTACGCCTCTGCCCTGGCACTTAAAGGGTTAATAGTCAGTTTTACAGTATCTAAAGTAGAGGCAGGGAGAGTCCGGCAGTGTTTGTGCTAAGTCTATTTTACCCCAGTTTCTCGCCTATTGTATATTTGGTTTGCTCCAAAATAACATTTCTATAGCATATTGAATACATGATCCCTAGAATGTGTTAACCCTTTAAGGACTAGTAGGGTTTGCAGTGCCTTGAGAAGTAATGTGTTCCACAGTTCTCTGGTCCTTAAAGGGTTAATGAGATTTCTCTCCCCAGGGTTAACCCTTTCACTGTGCAAATACTCACAGAGCATGGAGGAGCTTAGAAACTAAATGTCGCTTTGTGGTTTTGCTGGGTTTATGGAAAGTAATATCCATATCCAGCTTAAAGGATTGCCACTATTTAAAAAGAGCAGCCACCTGTTGGGTTGTCAGAGCCTCAGGGATATGGAAGTGGAAGTGGTTGTTAGTTTTTATGAGAGTCGAACACCCCTCTCCGAAATAGATACATCACCATAATCCTCTCCGTATCATTTCAGCAAGCGGCACCAGCAGAGTTACACGGCACGTGGATCGTTGCATATCTCATGGTGATGTCAGCTGCTACAGGTTCTAGAGCAATGACAGACTGCAAGATGCTCTCCAAGTGGGGGATGTAACTAGAACCTACTGGGCGCTTTTGCAAAATCTGAAGCTGGGTTCCCCTTCTTTCTCCATGGTCTGGAGCAAGTATGAATCATACCCCTACATAGACCCAAGGCAAAAGTCCCCACCAGAGGATCTAAGAAGGTCTTCAAGTGATGGGGAAAGACCACTGGCATAACAATAGGGTCGCAGCTGAGATGGGGCCCATTACTCCAGGGGCATGGCCGCCCCCTGTGACCCCATCGCCCGGCGCCCGCAGCAAGTAGGTCTGTGCCTTCCCTCTCTGGTGCTCTAGTAATGCAAAATGCTGGGAGATGACATTACTGAGAACCAAGCGGGAGCTGTGTTCCAGACCCCTTGGCTTGTTCCAGTCATTGTGGCCTTCTGTGCTTCTGACCCTTGGCTTGTTCCTGACTTCACAGACTTCTGGTTTCCTGACTCCAGCTTGGCTGAATACCTGTCTTGGTTCCTGACTCTGGCGTGTCTTTTGGTTTATGCTCTTGGAACATGCTTCTATTTATGTTGCCCTAATAAAGGTGTATTGCATTTTACCTTTTTGTGTCCTGTCTGGTTCCTGGTCCTTAACACTCTTTCCTTTAACTGATGGTGTTCTCCAGAGTTCTGGAGGTGCTTCATGGAGCTCCACCTTCAGTTTGACAGACACACACACACACACACACACACTAATCTATGTTCTCAAACAGGGTGCCACTGTATACCTCTCTACACAAGTAGAAGTACACTTGTTTTTATGACAAATGTATGTTAGAAGGCTTTTTTTTTATTTTTGTTAAAAAAACAACTGCTGGCTGATTTTTAGGTATTACAGTTTAAACTTTTTTTAATGAAACTGCAATTTTTCATTGTGGTCACCAGGTGGCGATGTTCATATCACATAACTTGGACAGCTGTAGTCTATGACTGAAGCCCGCCCACAGAGTACATTATTTCAAGGATCTTATTCACACAAAAAAACTAGGAGCGTTTCTGGAGCAAACAACAGCACCATAGAGGAGAAATAAGTATCTCAAAAAATGTCATTGATTTAAATGGGTTTTAACCCCTTGAATGTTAGTGAGGTCACCAAAGCATTGATTCACAACATGTTGGAGACCTCTCTAGCATTGAAGAGTTTGAAAGCCTTATTTAGTGGGAAGATTTATATGTCCCATACAGAGCAGTTGGTTTGATCTAGAATTGTACATCTTTTCTTTTGCGTATAAGGTCCATAGACATAGCTGGGAACCTTCAAGCCCAAGCCCTGCGTAGGAGGAATGGGGATGGGAGTGGCCATGTGTACTTTGCATAAGAATATGTGCAGGGCTTAATTGGGCCAGATTGGATTAGGAAATGGAAAGGCGGAGTTTGCCTTGACATGAGCAGAAAAATGGGTGGAACAGAGTGGGAGTGGGCAGAACCAGACTGGTAGTGGGTGGGGTTACCAGAGAACTCCCCCCGGAGACCCAGTAATTAAGTATGAAAACTAGAGTCCCCAAGGTGCTTCTGGAGAGTGTCTAGGGATGCCTATAGAGTGCATTAAAGGGATAGTAATACTTTGTTTTATCTTTATTTTATTTTGTAGGCATTAAAAAAACATGAAGAACAATGTAAGTCTTATCTCTCAAACATTTATGGTTTGAGAGATATTCACAAGCAAAGTTTCCCCTCTCGCCCCTTTTACCTAGTGTAAGCCATCTCTTCTCAGATGTGGAATCCAGTCCATAGACCAGACAGATAACAGAAGGGGACAATCTTCTTCCTATGAGAACAATGAAAGCTCTGCCCCTTGACAAGTTTTTCAGGTTTTTTGAAGATTGTCCCTCTCTGCAGTCTACCTGGGCACCTCCCAGTGTGTTACATCAGTAAAAGGGGCGGGAGGGGGATACTTTGTCATTGAATTACTCTTGAACTACAACTCTGACAGGATTGAAATAACACTCTCCAAAGTCCAAATACTATGATGATTAATTAGAGCTGCTTTTATTATGAAACATTACTATCCCTTTAACCCTTTGAGTTCCAGAGGGCATGCAATGCATTGCTTCGAGAAAAAAAAGAAGACAATATTCTCCTAGGTCTTCCGGATATTTAATTAACTTTAAATAATAATATAAAACTTTTCAATACTGTTATAAGTCAAATTGTTCTTGCCGACCCCCAAGTAGGTCTAAATAAAACCATTTCTGTAGTCAGCAAATGCCAACTACAGCATCGGTGGACAACATGTGGCTCCCCAGCTCTTGCCATTGTACAGTTCTTGGTAAACAACAATTGCAGCCCTATTGGAGGTGGCAGCCAATCTTTGGACCCCCAGCTGCTGGTTAGTACAAATTCCATCATCCACGTTGGGGATGATGGAATTGTAGTCCTCAACTTTTAGAGGTCAGAGTTTGACTACTATTGCACAAGAGATGGATAACTCCCATGATCCTTAGCTGGCTGTTGAAAGTTGTAGTTCAACAGCAACTGGAAGGCAAAAAAAAATCCCACTCCTGTTCCTGGACTAAAATAGCAGTTGGCCTGCTGGGGATTCAAGGGCTTGTGGCCCACCACACTCTGCCGGGCTTACTAAGGATGATATGATTTCCACTCCGTAAACAGCTGGGCAGCCGCAGGTTGCGCATCTCTGAGTTACAGGGACAGATCATTTTTTTTGGCAGATAAATCTGTGCATATTTTTCTGAAATGACCACTGACAAATGATCTGACTGAAATATACACAGAACATTCAAGAAAATGGATTTAAAAGTGAGATAAATGAAGCCCTTAGTCTGTGACTTTTCTAAGTACATTGATTCCGTGGTTTTCCCTGGAACATTAGAGGGATTTAAGGAGGTCTACTAATTACCCTTTTTATCTGCTGACCAATCTGATCATATCCTTATGCTTCCATTCTGGAAGGAAACAGAACACTTGAACTTCTGCTCTGACAAATAGCTTAAAAGCCCATAAAAAGGATATCCTATAATGAAATGCTGAACCAATGGAATTGCAAGAGACAGAGAGGAAGTAGTTACCGAGAATTAGAGGACAAATTGCAGCCTTGCTGGAAGCATTTATTAACATTCCATGTAACAGGGTATCGTTCCCATGCTTTCAGTCATCTGTTTCCATTAACTCTTCCCGATCTGTTGTTTTTAGAAGCAAGGGTAGCTTATCCAGTCCCTTTTAACTAGGGGAAGTGCTAGATTCCCAACAGACTTGTGGCTTGAGCCATCCTAATACCAGCCAAGAAGACTACAGTGCAGTTGATAAGTGTTAGCACTGGTTTTATCTAACCAATTCCTATTGAAGTCTAGGTAAAACTCTTAATTAAAGGCATAGTAACACTGCTTATAAAGTAAAATTGATATTGTAAGGTTTATCCTCCTGGGTACTCCCACTGCTGACGGGTTTTATTCAAATGTTATTGCAGCTCAAACTTGCATTTTTTAGGTGCAGTATCCCAATGGCCTGAAATTTTACAGTGGTGCTGTTGCTACATCATCCTATGGAAAGTTCTGGTCAATTGACCATAGCACAGTGTAGCACCAGTGCCACTGTAATATTTTAGGTCATTGAAATTTTGCACCTAAAAAATGCACGTTCCAGCTACTATAACTTTTGAATAAAACAGCTTTTAGCAGAATGAGCATCCATGTTTTACTCAGGAAGATAAACCTTACAATATAAATTTCACTTTATATTAAATGTTACTATCCCTTTAAGTTATCAGTTGCAGTGGAATCCAGACTACAATGAATGCACTGTACAATTCCCTACTAGAAAGGAAATTAGCACATGCCCCAAGCGGGCAAGACCTGGAACTTTATCCCCCTCACCCAGTACCTAGCAACACCCCAGTTCTTAACCCTTTGCGTTCCAAAGGGTGGGCACTGCAATATGTTTCAAACATCTTTAGCATGCAAGGAGTTAATTTAAAAGGATATTAATGTTTCACAAAAACAGCAGTCTTCATAGTATTTGACCCATAGAGAGTATTATTTCTATACTGTCCGAGTTGTAGTTCAAGAGTAATTGAATGATAAAGTATCCCCCTCCTGCTCCTTTTACCTAGTGTAAGCCGCCTCCCCTCAGATGTGGAATCTGGTCTCTTGACCGGACAGATCACAGCAAGGGACAAACTTCTTACTGTGATCATAAGGAAAACCCTGCCCCTCTGGACAGGTTTTTCCTCAGGATCACTGAATATTGTCCCTCTCTGCGATCCATCCGGACAGTCTTGCTGCTCTGAAGTGAGCAGTGTTATATCAGTAAAAGGGGTGGGAGGGGGATACTTTTATCATTTAATTACTCTTGAACTACAGAGTGCCAGAATTGATATAACACTCTCCATGGTCCAAATATTATGAAGATTAATTGGAGCTGCTTTTTTGTGAAACATTACTATCCCTTTAAACATATCTGAAATAATTCCTGGTTATTACAGAACTGTTTTCCTTTAACCCACTGAGTGCCAGAGGGGTGCACAACACATTGTTTTACTATAATCCTGTGGTTCTCAAATTTCCACTGTACATGAACCATTTAATTTCAAACGAAATCACAGTGGAATCCTAACAATCAAACCCTTAATCCACTGAATAACACAGATACCTCTACTACATTGTGTAACTTACATGGAACCCTTTTAGTTGTAAATAGAGTCCATATGGAACACTAACAATTAGTGATGAGCGAGCGTGCTCGGCCGATGCTCGGATCGGCTCGAGCATCGCTCTGCTCGGCACATGGCGGTACTCGTCGAGTACCGCCATGTGCTCGCCCGCCATGTTCGGGTGGCGGGGATCTGTGCCGGAAGAGGCACAGATCCGAAGACGCTCCGCTGGACCACCAGGGACTGGAGGTACGGGGGCATTGCGGAGATGAAGGGGGCATTGCGGAGATGAAGGGGGACATTGTGGAAGAGGGGCATAGACTCTATGCCCCTCTTCCACAATGTCCCCCTTCATCTCCGCTATGCCCGTCTTCCACAATGTGCCCCTTCATCTCCGCTATGCCCCTCTTCCACAATGTCCCCCTTCATCTCCGCTATGCCCCTCTTCCACAATGTCCCCCTTCATCTCCTCTATGGCATAGAGGAGATGAAGGGGGACATTGTGGAAGAGGGGCATAGCGGAGATGAAGGGGCACATTGTGGAAGAGGGGCATAGCGGAGATGAAGGGGCACATTGTGGAAGAGGGGCATAGCGGAGATGAAGGGGCACATTGTGGAAGAGGGGCATAGCGGAGATGAAGGGGCACATTGTGGAAGAGGGGCATAGCGGAGATGAAGGGGCACATTGTGGAAGACGGGCATAGCGGAGCTGAAGGGGGACATTGCGGAGCTGAAGGGGGCATTCGGAGATGAAGGGGGCATAGCGGAGATGAAGGGGGCATTGACCAGGCACCCTCCCCTCATCAGAGCAGGGGGTGCCTGGTGTTGCCCCATTCATTTCAATGGGGCTCGGGTGCTCGGCCGAGCACTCGAGCCTCAGGGGGTGCTCGGTCAGAGCACCCGAGCACCCGAGCATCGGGGTGCTCGCTCAACACTACTAACAATTCAATTATTTAGCATCTTAGATGCTAAAGAGATCTCCAGTGCATTGATGCTCAGCCATGCATCTGGCATCCAAGGAGTTAAAATAGTATTAACCGCTTAAGGACCGTCACACTTCCGGATCACAGCTTACAGAGCAGCATGCAGGCACGCTGGGAGCCCTGAACTCCATGATGTGCCAGGACCATCACTAGTCCTTAAGTGCCGGACCTCCGTGACGGTCCTGGCACGTCAATGGTCCTTAAGGGGTTAATATGAAATGTATTTTAACGCTAGTTGTGACAAATAACTTAAAGAAGTCATAACAGTGATTATAGTTAAAAATACATTTTTGTAGGGTGTTCCTGTTGAGTTAAATAAGAGTTTTATCACTGCTGAGAAATGCTTCATTCAAATAATTTTACTGTGTAAATTAGCATTTTATTTTTGTTTACAAGTTTTTTGTCACTAGGTGGCACTGTTGCTATTGCTCTCTTTTCAAAGTGGAATGTTGCAAAGAGTTGGAAAAACTCTCTAGCATAACAAAGGATTAACTCAGTATCATTATCAAATGTATCTGAATGCTAACTGGTACCAGTAAATGAAGATTACATCATTATGTTAAAATTCATAAGATAACAGTTACAATAATTGTGTATGATATTTATTTATTTATTTTTTTATTTGAATAGGCTAGAGAATATTTTTTTTCATGAAACAACGCAGTATAGGGTCAATAGAAAACCCTCTTAGTGCCCCCAGAGCTATAGGAACAGAGTTCCCATATCTTATAACTTACCCATCATCAGCCGGTTTGCTGTGCCGATCACAGAGTCTACAATCTGGATGATGTAAATTCTCATAGGAGCTTTTTTCCTGTCTCCATAGAAGCCCTGTACAAACTCTGTGTTTGCAAATCCACCTTTAATGGGCTTCTATGGAGAAATGAAAATGCTCCTCTTAGTGCCGACAGAGATCTGCACAGCAACCCAGCAGACAACAGGGGCAGTGGTGTCCGTAGACATTTTTCCAGGGGGGGGCAAAGCCATAATATGACCCCCAGGCCAGCCCATTTAGCCCCTTTATTTATATGGAGGAGGGTAATTGTAGGGGGGGCAAGTGCCCCTCTTGCCCCCCCCTCCGGACGCCCATGAACAGGGGAGTTATAAGCTATGGAAACTGTTCCCATAGCCCTGAGTGTACTAGTAGTGGGATACAATGGTTGTGTATTGACCATATCCTGCCCATTTAAACCCTCTTTGCAACCCTTATTTGCTCTACAATGCAGTAGGGACCACGGTGATGCCATACTGTATTAATTATGACTATGATGATAACATGTAACAATTACTGTTTTACCCCTGTATCATTTTCCATATTTAGAACAGTTATACTCTTTGTAAATAAGAACATGCTTTGATGGAAATCTCGATTTGTAGCTTCACCCAAACTTTATCAAACCATATTACCATAAACATATAGCAGTACAGTTACACCTAGGAGGGCACTGGGATTATAGAACCAGAATATCTCTAGCAAAGCCACTACATTTTTAACTATAATATAAAGTGCTGACCAAACTATATTTGGGCTCAGGATATGATGTTCTTTACTAGGGCCTAATACAGAGTTGGGGAACAATGGCTCAATAGCTGTTGTTGGACTACAGTATCTATCATCCTTAGCCAGCTAAATGGATGGAATTTGTAGTCCAACAACAGATGGAGAAGAGTTCCCCGCCCACTGCCTAATTGAAAGTATACAGCATACAATAGCATGTAAGAAGGTTAAAATCTTACAAACTTGTATGGAACTGTAGGTTGGATTCCATTCCCAGATTTGTGTTGAAGTATGGGATTTTGGAAAGTGATAAAGTTATCCCCTACAGTGGAATTCAGACTTTTGTGCTGCAAAACTTTTTTGTGATCCTAATTTGTACAATAAAAAGAAAATAAACACAGGATGGGTGCAGATATTTGTAATGCCCCTACTTCATCAACAGAAATAAATATATTTTATCACTTGCCCCCAAATAGATCCCTAAATACTTATTTTTTGTGTTTTCTTAGCTCTCAAGAACAATCCAGTATTGTTGACTTTTTAAAGTTATTTTGATTTATCATTAAGTGGTTGCCAGCCATAAAACCAGCAGACAATCTTGTTACATAATCTGAGGTAGACTGACAAGTACGTGATTACATGGTCTCACGATTAAGCAACAAAGCGGAAACTGAGGCATCATTAAAGTCATGGCACTGAATAGCTGCCATTACCCAGCAATCATTAGGTCTGTCGTCTTGACTAATGTGGGTTAATGTCGCATTTCACTGCAATTGTTGGGATCCTTCTGGATAGTGCAGTCGAAATATAGGTCCTTATGCAGAAAGCAAAAGATGATAAATGCAAGTTTCCCAAATTTCTATTGATTTAAATAGGTATTTTAACAGCTTGAAGGCTAGAATATGTTCTAACATTTAAGTGGTTACAAGCCACATTTAGGTCAATCCGAATTTTTATAAACCCCCCATCCCCTCCCATGATGCATTTTAATCCAGAATTGCACCTCTTTAGCTTATTGAATATGCCGCATGGTGTTCACATCTAGGACTGGCAATTTGTAATTGGAGAAATCCCAACTTGTATATCCAAAAACATATCCCCAAGTGTCTGAATGCCCAGAAGTCACGTTATTAATAACTGTCCATGGCAGACTCTTCAGCCAATCCACAAAAACATGTTCTACAAAATCTAATCATTGACCAAGTTTATGGAGGAATGTCAGCTGACATTATTAGAGTTGTCTATCAGTTTTCTGATTCCCTTATTGTCCTCTTCTTTGTCGCCCATTGCTTTTGGGTGGCTTCAGAATACTTTCTCTATACTTGGCGCTGATGTGAAACAGCCTCACTGCATCATGGTCTTTGTTGTCCAGTACCCTCGGTAAGAAGAGGGAAGACTTTTGTGTCCTCCTTGTTTTGAACCCTCTTCTCGGTCGGCCTTTGCCATTGATAGATAAATACCAGAGTCTTTCTGCACTGGCCTTGCGTTTTGTGCCAGCCCCATTAGGAACAGTCCGATAAAGGTTGGAGGCATATGTATTGTAGCCCAGCTCATGAATTCTCTCTACAAACTCACATTCTGGATTGTAGAATTCCTGGAAGACAAATGGGACAGATTTAAGTGATGCGTCTCTATATTTTTGCAAGCTTTGCTAAGCAATCATTCTTCTGAAATGGCAATATGCAGTGGCGTAACTATAGGGGTCACAGGGGTCACACCTGCCACCGGGCCCCTCATTCCAAGGGCCCGGCTGCCCCCTGCGACCCCTCTGCCTGGTGCCCGCAATCTCCCTCCAGCACTCTAGTAATGCAGAGCGCTGGGAGATGACATCATCTCCCAGCGCTTTGCATTACTAAGAGGACCGTGCGGGAGCTCCAGGGAGGTAGGAGATGGGGGCATTGTGAAGATTGAGGGGCATTGTAGAGGGGGGCAATGTGGTCGAGGGGGGCCAATGTGGTGGGGGGGCGTGGCACTTCTTGCACCAGGGCCTGGAGGCGTCTAGTTACGCCTCTGGCAATATGTTCACATCTGGGTAAGATAAGGAATAATACAGACACTAACATTCCAATTGAACCACTTTCATAATCAACTTCTGCAAAGAATTGTGAAGCAATATGGTGTAAACGTTTTTTTAAAAATCAAGGATTTAAAGTGGAAATAGGACCAAATAACAAAGAAGAGCTCTAGAGATTACCTACATGTTACTCTAGTCAAATTTTATTTAAAACAATAGTTTATGCAATATTCAGCTTTCTTTATTTCTTGTTTTAGTCAGTTTAAATAGTACTAGCTGCTATGCCAGTTAGATACTAAACCTTCTACCCTGCTCTCCATCCCAACTGCCACTCCCTGCCAGCCAGTATGATCTAATATGTACAGACTGGCAGTCATGGAAATCCTGTCCTGATGGATGTTCCCACTGAGGTGAGAATGTTGACAGGTGACAGTTCCACTTTAAACTATTATAAGCATTTTAAAGATAATATAGCTATAGAAATAGGGGACCTTTAACCCTTTGGGTTCTAGAGAGACTCCTGGGTGCTATACCTCTCTAGCATTCAACTGGTTAACCCTTTGAGTGTCAGAGGTGTATGCAATGCATTGCTTACCCCTCTGGCACTCAAAGGGTTAAATCTCCAAATTAAATCAATGTGATTGACGTTTCAACGCCTTTGGTGCAGTTTTTTTGCTCCAGAAACGACCCTCTTCAGCTTTTTGTACAAAACCTTAAGACTGAGATCAGTTTGTGATTCCTATGATTTTTAAATATGTAAAGCAATTGAAAGTAAATCTATAATGTCACAAGGTCAATTCAAGGATACTGCGTACTCCAGAGAGTTCGATAACCAACATGTAATATCAGCCTAAGTGAACATATGTATAGACCATCTGGCCAATCAGAACATATTCCCTGGGGCGGATTAAGGATCTTGCTGTATTCAATAAATTAAAGAGGTGCAAATCTGGAGCAAACCCGCTGCACCATACAGGGAAAAATGAAAGTTCCCATTATTTCAAATGGATATTTTAATTCCTTGAATGCCAGTGTGGTCTCCAACGCATTGCTGTACAAAGTGGCTCCAAGCCCCATTTAAATTGTTAAAAGGGAACACTGACCTCATAACATTTTTTACCATAGGTTTAGTTAATAAAGTAGTATTAGGAAAGTTTTTTTTTCTCTAAATGTACATACGTTTAAAGATATTTAATCTTCTGTGCTGTGCACTTTCGCATAGTGGGCAAGTTGAATCATTGGCACAGCTCTTCTCCTCCCACCTCCCTCCCAGCTGCCCCAGGGAGCACGTTCACCCTTCCCTTCAGTGTGGTGTGAATGGCTTCTATTGTTACCTCAAGCTCCGGTTAGCATTATACTGAGCTTGCAACCTCAATATAATTCTAACTGGAGCTTGATATAATGATAGAAGCCATTCACCACACCGAAGGGAAGCATGAACGCGCTCCCTGGGGCAGCTGTGAGGGAGGTGGGAGGAGAATTAGGAAGTAAAGAAGAGTTGTGCCAACGATTCAGCATGCTGCATTATGCTGATTGGCAAAGCTTCAAGATGAAATATCTTTATAAGTATGTACCGTAAAATTTCGCTTATAATACACACAATTTTGCCCCACTTCAACTTATGTGAAGTGGGGGGCTGCGTGTTTTGCACGTAAACATTTTACACACATAAAAAAAAATGCATTCCCTTCTCTCCCACCCCGCTTACCCATGACCGCTTTCTGCATCCCAACAGGGTCCCAGCAGGTGGCATGCTTGCATCCGCTGCCTGCCCACTTCCCTGTCAAGACCTCCTCTGCCATCTGCAGGGACACTGTCAGGATGCGGAATCTGGACTCTGGAGGGTCAGAGGCGGCCATGGGTAAGTGGGGAGGGAGGGAAGCAGGGGAAAACTTGCGTATTATGGGTAAGTGGGGAGGGAGGGAAGCAGGGTAAGTGGGGAGGGAGGGAAGCAGGGGAAAACTTGCGTACAGATGCGTATTGTACTTGAGATTTTAATGTACATTTAGAAAAAAAAACTTTCCTAATAGTACTTTATTACTAAACCTGGATTACACCTTCAGAGTCTTTCAGAACTGATAATCAGCAATCTGGCGTTAGATGGTTGTAACTATGGAATCTCTGCATGGAATGTTGGAATGAAGGATGTGTTTTTGTTTTGGTCGCTGGAAGTCTGGGAGGGGGTTCATTCTAGGGAGAGAATGATATCAGTGTGTGTAGTTTCACCCCCTCCTGTGTGATGAATGAGGATATGGTATACATCTGAATTCTACACTATACACAAGCTAATGCATTTTCACACAGACAAAAAAGCCAGGGGTGATCTTAGCCACACACATCCTAAAACATAGGACTAAGATAAGATACAGCTTACTTTAGCAACAGCTCATGTTTCCTTATTTCAATAAACAGATAGGATAACTAAACAAACTTGCCTGTCACTGCTTGACTAATCGTTACATTTTATAATGGGTTTTCACTCATTTCAAGGATCCTGTTCACGCACAGGAGCTCACAAGTCAAGGAGATGCCTTCTCTACTCATACATGGAAACACATTGGAGGGATGTACGAACACGATTTCACTTTAAAACAGGTGCTGGAATCTGTTTTCTTTCCCTACCCCTGCCTACCACCAATTTACTAAGCTACTTACACCTAAAATTTGCCTTTTTAAAGGGGAAGTAACGCTTCTTAAATACTAAGTCCACACTTAACCTTACTAATGACCCCCATAAAGTATGCCCTTGTGTCTTTATTCCAGAACATTTCTACAATCATTACACCCTTTAGAAATGACATCTAAAGGAGCAGTACACTTTTATGAAAAATATATATATATTATGGCATTGCATGTTGAGTAAAATAAGTGTACTCCCACTGCTGGGAGATGCATATCTCCAGAGTTATTACAGTTTAAACCTGTGTTTTTTTACATTAGCAATGCCTTCTAGTGGTAAAATTCTAACTAGTTATTCTGTTAGATTCTAAAGGAGAGGAAAGTCAGTGACTTACAGTTCCCCACAGAATGTGATAGAAACTGCTGAGTCACTTCCTGTAATTTAGAACTATCAGGAAGTAAACACAGTAAATTCACTTCCTGGTTATTTGAACTGTTATAACATTTGAAAAAAACAACTGACAGCGGTGGTAGTGACCTTTTTCTACTCAGCAGGAAAAGCCCAATAACATATAGGTTTTCATAATAAAAAAGTTTACTGCATCTATAAAACATCACAGGGGCCCCATACATTCAAGACTGCATGTTAGTGGAAAAAAGGATTGAGAACCACTGAGGGGTAGGGTTGCCACCCAGCCGGTATTTTACCGGCAGGCCGGTAAAAAATTGGCTTCTGTCCAATGTTAAATCTATGGAGAGAATGCCATGGCCGGTATTTTTTTTTTAAGAAAAGGTGGCAACCCTACTGAGGGGTTAACACTAATTGCAGTGAATGTAATTGGAGAAAACTGCCCAATTTTGTTTTTTTTCTCTTATAAAATCCATGGGGTATAAAAATGTAGTGTTTCATTGAGTTATGAATGGTACAGTGGAGTTTTGGAGTGAATATAGTAGATTGAATATGAAAATATGTCACGGCATTCTAAATTCCTTTCCATCAGATTGTGGATGTTCAGTAAATCAATCTACAGCAGGTGTAGCGGGGGTTTTGGGATTGTGCTTCCCATACCAACAACTCAGTGTAGTGGTTGTGGCCAGCGTGGCTAAGGCAGCGATCAGCATATGGCATCTTAGGTGGCAGTCTACTCTGTCAAATGGGAAATCTACATTCCTGGGAACTTTTCATTTTAATCTTCCCGGAGGGGGACTCCTTTGGTGCCTCTGTGGGAGACAGATGACGCGATTTGCATCAAAAGGGGGTGGGGCTTAATCAAGAGTGGGGGCGGAGCTTCAGAGACCTGCAAGGAATATGCTGGGGAAGGAGAAGAAATAGGAGAGAAGGAGGAGAAATGGGAGAAACAGACGGGGAAGGAGCAGATGTGGGCAGAGTTTCAGAAGAAAGTCCTCACATCCGGAGAATCAGCCTCTACCCTGGACACCTGGTAATACAGACGCAAAACCAGAGTCTCTGGGGGCAAACAGGAGAGTTCCCAGCTATGGAAATCTAGCCCTGGATGTGACAATATACCTGCCAACAGTTTTCCATGCACCTAATGTTGAGCACACTGGACTGATGAGTGATAAACGGCTGATGAGTCACACAGTGGAATTTTGTACAGCTGTATCTATTACAATGGATGAATGATTAGCTGCATGCTGTGTGACTCATCAGGCACTCGGTTTTAGCTGCACACCATGCACCCACTTAGGTGCATGAACTACATACAACAGAAGCCTGATGGGGCACATATTATGCACAGCATATTATGCACAGCAGGTACAAAGTGAGGTTGATGTACCAAGAAACTGGAGAAATTTTGGGACAAACCAATACAACCATAGAAGGTAAAATTAAAATGTATTTAAAGGGATCTTTTAATCCCTTAACTGTTGTAAGGGTTTTTAGTGTGTTGGAGATCTCGGCAACATTTATGTAAATCAATAGGAATTTGGGGAATTTGTATTTGTCCCTATATTGCATATGGTTTTCTCCAGAATTGTTCCAGATATACTTAGTACATCAGCACAAAGCCTTTCATGATTCCTCCTAATGCTGCCCCATCCTGGTTGTGAGAAATCGTGAAAAAGATAAAATAAATTATATCGTCCGTTTATAAAAATGAAAGTGTTCCCTTTTAATTGCAGTTCCTAGTTTTCATGATAAATTGTAGCATGTTCCTGCTTTTCCAACCCACATAAACCACTGAAGATTCAGGTCACTATCAAAATGTCGCCCTCAATTTGGCGACAAAAACAACGGCGCATTACATATTTCGCCTGCTTCAAAATGTCGACATAAGAATCTCGTCCACATGGCCATGTCACAATATAATAGTTGTGGTGCCCCACTCTTGCCTAATTGCCACACCTTTGTTATAGCCTCAGAAAACCCATACAAATCGCCAGTACTGAGCTCCCTTCCCTTCATTCAAAGTAAGCAGACGTGCCTAAGAAAGAAAAAAGTCTAGCAAACTGAGACAAACATTTGATTCACATGCAGAAGGAGCTGTTTGCAGGGGCTGTGATGCAGCACTCAAAGGGTTAATGGAATCACACAGATGGGGCATCACACTTGCTCCTCTGCAAACAGCTTCTGCTGCATGTAAACCAAATGATCCTCTTCTCTCATTAGGCTCACCTTGCTAGACTTTTTTCTTTCTTGGCACGTCTGTTTACTTTGAAGGAAGAGCTCAGCACTGGTGATTTGTATGGGTTTTCTGAGGATGACCAGGGCCGGATTTGTAATTAGGCAGAGTAGACATCTGCCTACAGACGCACCCCACAGAGGGGCGCCTGTCATTCGTATCCCCCGCTTGGTGCCCATGGCCCACAACAAAATGGTGAGGTCTCAGTCTGTGCCTTCTTCTGCACAGACTTGTAGCTGCTGTGAGCTCCCTCGTCAGCTGTTTAGTAATGCAGAGCGGTGGGAGATGACATCATCTCCCAGCACTCTGCATTACTGAAGAGAAGACCACGCGGGAGCTCCAGCGGTTGCAGCTCTGTGTAGAAGGAGGAGGCACAGACAGACCTCTCCTGGGTAGGAAACGGACACAGGGGGCAATATGGAGATGTTGGGGGCACTGTGATGGGCAATATGGAGATGATTGTGGGGACAATGTGAGGGGCAATATGGAAATGATCATGGGGGCAATGTGAATGGCAATACGGAGATGATGAGGGCAATGTGAGGGGATATGGAGATGATGGGGCAATGTGAGGGTATATGGAGATGATGGGGGCACTGTGAGGGGCAATATGGAGATGATCATGGGGGCAATGTGAGGGGCAATATAGAAATGATCATGGGGCAATGTAAGGGGCAATATGGAGATGATGGGGGCAATGTGAGGGGATATGGAGATGATGGGGGCACTGTGAGGGGCAATATGGAAATGATCATGGGGCAATATGGAGATGATCATGGGGGCTAGTTGGAGATGATGGGGTGCTAGTTGGAGATGATGGGGGAGCAAGTTGGAGCTGATGAGGGCAATGTGGAGATGATGGGGGCAATGTGAGGGCAATATGGAGCTGATGGGGGCAGTGTGAAGATTAGGAGTATTGTGGAGATGGCAAATCGGGGGGGGGGGGGCTTCAGATTTCTGTGCCTACAGGCAACTGAGATGTAAATCCAGCCCTGAGGATGACACACATGTGTGGTGATCATGCAGAAGTGCGGCACCACAACTATTATATTGTGACATTGTCATGCGGGAATGATTCTTACGTTGCCATTTTCAAGTGGACAACATATTTAATGCACCCTTTTCTTGGTCTCCAAATTGAGGGCGACATTTTGATAGGATATCTTCGATTCAGGGGGTATTTTCAGCGTACATTTGCACCTCAATACTAACCAGATAAGCAACAACATCCGAATCCTCTTTGCTCATTAACCCTTTGAGTGCCAGAGATGTATACAACACATCCCTGGCCCTCAAAGGGTTATTAACTCTGAGTGCCAGAAAGAAATCCACCCCATCTCAACACAATGCATTTGATACCTTTGGCACTCAGAGGGTTAAAACAGAAGCACGCATCGCAACTGTTTCTTTTTTAATGACACTGGCTCATTTTTATGAGCTAAAATGTAGCAACAAGCCAAAGGAAAACATAGTAATATAGCTAACAAGGCTGAAAAAAGACATGAGTCCTTCAAGTCCAGCACATGCCAAAACACCCCTGTTGATCCAGAGGAAGGTAAAAAAACAACCCTGAAGCCATTTCCAATTAAGCTACAAGTGGGTAAAAAAATCCTTCTTGACTCTAAATGGCAGTCAGATACTTCCCTGGATCAACAACCTATCTGCACTGAAGACATCTGTCATAATTCTCAATATTGCTCTGTGCTAGACAGGTACAGTATCTGCAAGCACAACATCCCAAGGCAAAGAATTCCATAGCTTTACTACCCTTACTTTAAGAAAATCCCTACATTTGTTTTAGTCAAAAGCACCTTTCCTCTAGTCTTAATGGATGACATCTCATTCTCAGCTCAGCTCTTTTGTTTAAATAATTCATTGGATAGTTTTGTATTGACCTTGAATATATTTGTAAATGGTAATCAGATCTTAGATGTCTCTTCTCTAATGTAAACAAACCCAGTTTGGCTAGTCTCAGATCCTCAAATCCCTTTATCAGTTTTGTTGCACGTCTCTGCACTTTTTCCAATTCAATAATGTCTTTTTAAATAACTGGTGCCCAAAACTGTACTCCATATTCCAGATGAGGCCTAACCAAGGATTTATACAGAGGTAGGATAATATCATCATCCCTTGTATCTACATCTCTTTTTATTCAGGCTAGGACCCTATTTGCTCTTGCAGCAGCTGAGTGACTCTGCACACTGCTGTGAAGTCTATCAATACTCCTAAATCTTTCTCTGATGAGGTTTCCCCAATTGCTAAAATGTCTATAATTTGCATTAATTTTATACATTCCTTACTTTGTCCTGTATTACGAGCTTTGTGGTCAGAATCACAATGCTGTGTGTTAAGGTGATCACTGGTGAATATGGGGATCTTTGAAGCGGTCTGCCCTCCTAGTGCCGAAACGTATCAATGTGATTATTTAATTCCTGGGATGCTAGCGAGGTCTTCAATGACCGATCTAGCATCCAAAGGGTTAAATAGCAGTCTAATGCCTTTTTTTTTTTACAGATCAAAAGCATAATTTTAAATAAAAAATATTATATGCAGACTAGTGTAAAAGGCCATGTACACGGGCCAAGGTCTGGGTGATGTTAACCCTTTGAGTGCCAGAGGGGTATGCAACGCATTGCAATGCATTGCGTACCCCTCTGGCACTCAAAGAGTTAAGAGGCCAGTCCTGCTCTGCGATTTGCACTCGACACAGTCATGCACTGTAGAGACTGCCCGAGAGCACAGAATGCTCCCAGCACAGAACTCCCAGCATTCTGTTCTCCTAGCATTCTGTGCTCCCAACACTCTGTTCTCCCATCATTCTGTGCTCCCAGCATTCCGTGCTCCCAGCATTATGTGCATTTGGGCAGTCTCTACTGAGCATGACGGCTTCTGACAAACATCCTAGCAAATTATTATATAAGATGTTTTGAAGTGGGATGACCTCCAAGTACTAAAAATGGCCAGGGACACTTCTTACCCCTTTGAGTGCCAGAGGGGGTACCTCTCTGGCACTCAAAGGGTTAATCTTTTGCATGCTAGAAAGGTCTTCAGAGTATTTCCAGCCCCTATGGGGTTAACTAGCACTTTGAAAGGCAGAAGTGTAATATATATATATATATATATATATATATATATATATATATATAAATATATATAAATCAATGTTTTCATAGACTGGTGCTTTAAATACAAAAGCTATTATGGAAGTTGCACTGACTAGAAAGTAAATCGCCCACCATGCTGTTCTAGGAAGCTTTCTCATGTGTAATATTTAGGTGTGTTTGTGGATTTCTAGGATTAATGGGGGTATTATGAGTCAATATGAAACTGAGCTATACAGTTACAAACTAAAACAATCGCAAGCTGATGCAGGTAAAGTTACTGTTCTACAATGTCTTTTTGCTTCTCGGGATTTAACTTTCAGGGGAAGAAGGTGTTTATGCATTTCAGGACACTCACCGAGGCGTAAAGTCTCCCTCTTTGGTTCATGGCTAGGTATCTCCCAGAGAACAGCCCTTTGATGGCGACAATTCCCACATCCACAGCGGTTATTTCTAAAATACCTACAAATAAAGAAGACAAATTATTTAATCCTTTCTCTCCAAGCATGAAGTTCTGTGATCTCCCAGTAGTTTGTAATATCTGATCCCTGCATGGGAGTGGCAGTTTTGCTTATCTATGTGAGTTATTTTTCATACATATATATATATATATATATATATATATATATATATATATATATATACTAGTGTAAAAGCCCGTGTGCAATGCGTTGCATACCCTTCTGGCACTCAAAGGGTTAAGCAGCCGCTACCTCACTGCTCCACGCAATGCAGTCGTGCGTCCACTCAGTCACGCGATGCAATCATGCGCAGTACAGACTGCTGAACACACACAGTCTCTACTGTGCATGACGGCTTCTGACAAACATCCTAGCGAATTACTATATATATACATACATATATATATATATATATATATATATATACAGGGCTCAAAAATTCCACTCACCACTACCCAATGGCGAGTGAAAATTTAGCCCTGGCGAGTAGAAATTCAGCCCTGGTTGGTATGTTATGTCTTGCAGTGGCGAGTAACTTTTCAGGTCTGGCTAGTAGCAAAGGACTTCAAATTTTAATCCCTGTATATATATATATATATATATATATATATATGAAAAAAATTATATTATATTTATATATGAAAAATGTATAAAGGCAATGGAATACACATTAAGCATAAATAATTATGCAAATTCTATAATAACTGGTGGAGGTGCACGACCCATAGGTGTAAGTATAGAAATGTACTCAGCCTGGGATTCCCCAGTTGTGGAAGGAGACAGCACACATCAAATGATGTGTGCTGTCTCCTTCCACGTCTGGGGAACCTCAAGCTGAGTAAATGTGTGTGTGTGTATATATATGTATATATATATATATATATATCATGGCTTAAAAGTTGAAGTCCTTTGCTACTAGCCAGACCTGAAAAGTTACTCGCCACTGCAAGCCATAGCATACCCACCAGGGCTGAATTTCTACTCGCCAGGGCTAAATTTTCACTCGCCAATGGCGAGTGGAAATTTTGAGCCCTGTATATATATATATATATATATATATATATATATATATATATATATATATTTTTTTTTTTTTTTTTTTTTTTTTTTTTTCTTCAATTAACGTTAACCCTCCATGTGCAACAGGATTATGCTGAGCATTGCAGATCAATGCATTGCACACAAAGGGGTAAAAGCAGCACATATTGGATATGACGTTAAGAGAAGTGGTACAGTTTTGGGGCAAACCACTTGTATCATAGTGGAATAATAATAATAATAATAATACAGTCCACACTTTGGAGTCCGGGAGCCTGGCACAATGCAGATATGGCTGCACTGGCAGCAACAACAAAACAAGAAATAAATGAATTATGTTGTTCAGAGAAGATCTGTTGCAGCTGACAGTGTTTATTGGTCATAATAACTAAGATACATGGGGAAATTATGTATATAGTATTCCTATAACCCTTTCAGTGCCACATGGGTGTATGCAGAAGCAATGCGTTGGACACCACTGTGGCACTCAAAAGGTTAGAATTTCCTTTTAGGAAATAGCAGTTTTCCTCATTCCTCCCAGAACCCTCAGGGTGTTCCTAATCTGCGTTTGCCATCAAAAGCAAGAGTATAAACTGTTTTAAAAGTATTTGGGGATTAGTAAAACAAACAGAATATTTTCCAGGGTATTACTGGCACACTTAGATCGACTGGCAAAAGACAGAGGAATGCTTAACCCTCTGGATGCTAGATAAGTGTCCGACTCATTGCAACAAAATGCACTTGATACCTCTCTGGCACTCAAAGGATTCATTTTGGAAATCCCAAGCCTTAGGGTAATGCATTACAGCAAATAGGTGTCCCACTCCATTGGTTTTATTGAGCACAGGAAACATTAGCCAGAGCCAAATGCATGTACTGCATGAACTAGGATTTAGGGGTGTCACATTATTAAAGGGTTAGTAATGTCGCTATATAAAAAAAATTCATATTGCAGCTATTAGAAAAATAAACTAAAGGACCTCAGTCCCATCTCTCAAACCTTTATGGTTTGAGAGATATAGAAGGCTAAAGTTGCCCCCTCCCTCTGCTTTCGGAGATTCGAGTCAGCCAACTCGGGGCAGCTCTTCAGCAGAGCCGAAATAGTGCAATGTAAAAAGAAATAATTCATTGGAATGGTCTACAAAGTGTGCCCTTTTAACAAAAAAAATAAATAATAATAATTATGAGAAGTGCCCTTTTTTTCATTTGAGCCCCTGCCCCCCAAAATGTCTGTGCACGTCCCTGCAAAGCAATACCTTGCTCCCCTTTCTTTAACCCTTTGAGTGCCAGAGGTGTACGCAATGCATCACAAAGCAATGAGTTGCGTACCCCTCTGGCACTCAAAGGGTTGAAGTGTAGGCATGTTTCTGCAGCTGATAACTGAATAATCAAAATTTAAGTGTTTAGACACTACAGAGTTACAAGTGCTTACCTTAATCTAGGCAGAATATCCTATTGATCACTATGAATCAATCCAGCATGTATGTATGTATATATGTATGTATGAATATCTTTATTAATATGATGTCACGCAGTGTACGCAGAGCATTACAAAAGTAGCATGTTACAATACAATAGGGATAAAATAAGTGTCACAGTCATAAAAACAATAGGCAAGAGGTCCCTGCCCCAAGGAGCTTACAGTCTAAATGCATTGTATCCATCAAAACTTTAATTATCTTGAGGGAACCAATCCAAGGATGGGTGACAACAACTCAATGATGGTGCAAGAGCGATGTGGTACCTGCGGAAATGAAGCCTTGTGCCTTGCAACGTGTTTCACATTACCATCCATCACCCTGTGTGAATGCACCTAGATCCAACATGCTGCTTTTTACAGCATTCACGTACGAATGCAATAAAGTTACTACATAGCTAATCTATATGGCGGCCTATAGGGCCACCAGCAGATCTTTTAAAGGGACACAAACGTCCCATACAAATGTTTTTTTTGTTTTGTAGAGTAAAAAAATAAAATCTGTGCAACAAATCCCATCTCTCAAACCTTTACAGTTTGAGAGATATTTGGTCCTAAAGTTCCCCCCTCCCTCCCTCCCTCCCCTTCTCCTGATGTCAGCTGCAAGCTGACAGCAGGAGTTCCCGGTCTTGGTACCAACAGGCGGCTCTGCAGCAGAGCTGCAATAGCGTGATTTTAAAAGAAATTCTTCATTGGAATGGTCTACAAAGTGTTCTTGGTTTGCAAGCACACTTTTTAAACAGTTCCAAAGAAGTATTTCTTTAAAAATCACGCTATTGAGGCTCAGCTGAAGAGCTTCTGCGTGTCAGCCGACAGGGATCTCCTGCTGTCAGCTTTATAGCTGACATCAGGAGAGAGAGAACTTTAGCAAATATTATCTCTTAAACCGTAAAGGTTTGAGAGATAGGATTTGCTGCATATAATTTATTTTTCTTTAATCTACAAAACAAGAAAACATTTTTATGGGGCATTACTGTCCCTTTAACACAAAGGAGATTTCAGGGCTCATCATAATTTCCAATAAATGCCAGCCCATGTGGGTGTCAGGTCAGCCTGTGATGGATTGGTCATCAGCCACACACCCCAGTGACAAGATCACCAGAGGAATGCAGGAAAAGGTTCAGAACACTTGTAATTGAAATGTAGTGGGGATGCGTTTATATTGCAATAGCACATGTGAACTGACCCTAATAGTAAATAAAAGAATGCTACAGAAACTTGCTGGAACACAGACCAATGAAATTAGCCACATAGATAATCAACAGCTTATTAAATACCTTCATTATGATACCTGCTCAAATGAAAAGCATAAATAAAATATGATTAAAATGGTTTACAGCAGGGGTGTGCAACATTCAGTCTCCAACCAGCCTTTGTATGATAGCAGTTGTGGAATGAAAGGATACCTAACCTTGTTCTACAGTGACCTTGGTCTGGCTATGTGGACACACCCTTCATCTCCTCAGTGTTATGTTACAGCACTTATCTCTGGACACCAGCACTGCGGCTTACCAATATGCCGAGCAGTTGTGTCATCTTTTGAGGTTTCGGATGTGTCACTTAAGAGTGTCATCCTGATAGTTACATAATGTGTCAACCTGACCCATCAAACTGTGGTAGGTTACATGCTATGTTAAAGGGAAACTACACCCTGGGAATAAGTGGCTCTTAATTTGTTAAACATATTAATTTACCTAGGTAAGAATCCTTCATACAGCAGTCAGGTGCACCTGTCTATTTAATGTTTGCATTATATCTGCAGTTTTCCCGTATATAGTGATCTTTATTGAAACCTGCCTCTATGCCACACCTCCTAACAGCAAACAATGGACTTCAAGGGATAGTAATGTTTCATAATAAAAGCAGCTTCAATTAATCTTCATAGTATTTGGGTCTTGAAGAGTGTTATTTCAATACTGTCAGAGTTGAAGTTCAAGAGTAATTGAATGATAAAGTATCCCCCCTCCCACCCCTTTTACTGATGTAACACTGCTCACCTCAGAGCAGCAAGACTGTCCAGATGGATTGCAGAGAGGGACAATCTTCAGTGAGCATAAGGAAACAAACTTGAAAAACCTGTCGGGGGGGGCAGTGTTTTCCTTATGCTCACAGGAAGAAGATTGTCCCTTGCTGTGATCTGTCTGGTCAAGTGAACAGATTCCACATCTGAGGGGAGGTGACTTACACTAGGTAAAAGGGGCGGTACGAGGATACTTTATCATTCAATTACTCTTGAACTACAACTCTGACATTGCGGAAATAACACTCTCCATGGCACAAATTCTATGAAGATTAATTGGAGCTGCTTTTTTTGTGAAACATTACTATCCCTTTCAATAGACTTAAATTACACTAAGGGACACTAATCTCAATCAGATTGTATACTAAAATACATATTAAATTCAAATGAAAACAGTAGATAGTAATAACTGACTGCCTTTTGCAGGACACCTAGGGAAATCTTTCTGATATACAAATTAATAAAATAAAAGTATTTTACCAAGAAGGATACATTGAGATAGTCTCCTGTTTTCAAGTATGTCCTGAGGTATAGATGTTTTATTGGGTATAGATGTTATTATTACTCAGTTTAATGATTCTCATTGTACCTACCCTTGAAAGACAGAAGGCTGATCTCTGATGCATTAACCAACTAAGCTATATCCCCAGCATTAAATTAAGTTAAATTAAGTTCCTCTTTGATGCTAGATACTTCTGCATGGCATTGTGAACCATATAAGAGTTTAAGTTGCCTGTTGCACGGTGCATCTGTTTGACTATATACCCAGGTACTTCTCAACTAAGCTCTATCTACTCAACAAGATGACATAAGTCTCTATTACCAGGATAGTGCCCTATGTGCAGCTTGGTTCCACTGGAAGCAGATCTGCTGATGAACCAATACTGTGTTATGAGCCCTAGTGGAACAGAGGAAGAACAGAACAGTGATCTGAAAAGAAGTCACCGGGGTTCCCTTGCTGGTTCTGCAGGAAGAGACTCAACTATAAGACTGAAGTCTTGCACTTCAATTTCAGTATAGTAAAACATGATAATTACCCTATATATAAGAGGTGATTGGTCCCTTCATGCCTGCGAATGTATACGATTAATTCTGCACACATTTTTTAGCTCTCTTTTATACTAATGGGATTCTGTCTGTAGCCAGATCTATTTCTTCAGATGTTGATATGCTTGTAATCCCATTATAGTGAATGTGAGAGCGGATCTCTGGTATGAATGGGAAATGGATGGATTTACATCTCAGGTACCTCTAGGCAAGATATTCTAGGTACCCTTAGTTCCACCCATGGCCACACCCCCAGTGCTCACATGACCCCTGCCCACAGTCCTATCCACCGTTCTCTAGTATAGGAAATACCCTTAGCCAATAACATAGAAGCACAAAAAAAAACTTTTAAACCCTTGGTTGCTAGAGAGGTCTCCAACACATTGCTTCACAATGCTTTTTAGACCTCTCTAGCATCCAAGAGGTTAAATAGTAGCCATTTAAAGAGTATATACAGTACATTGATTCAGGGACATTGCGATTGCTCTGGCCATGCCCACAACTCAGAATGTGGGGGTGGGCAGTACAGTTGTGACACTGCCCTTCAAAATTTGGAGTTATAGGCAGTTGCCTACTCTGTCTAATGGGAAATTTGGCCCTGATGGGACTTTAACACGGGGTTCCATTGTAGGTGATACAGGTTATCACTGTTTTAACTAACAGGTTCCTACTGAAGACTATGGGCAAATGTATAGATAAAAGCAGTGATCAGTTTATCACCAGGTCCTAAGTAAATGATAGGGTACAAATAAAAGCTACAGTTGATTTAAATGGGGATTTTAACCCCTTGAATGCTAGACAGGTCTCCAATGCATTGCTTTGCAATCTGTTGGAGACTACCCTAGAATTCAAGGGGTTAAATCTTAAGAGCCCCATGTTTTTACTTGTTCTTATTTACAGTTGATTTTGTAGCTTAATAAATAAAGGTTCATCCTGTCTTAAGATTCAAGAATGTTTCAAGGTCAAAGCGTATGTCCTGAAGATCTATGGAAACATATTTGTCAAATGAGGGCCTGGGAGTTTTCTAAAATGCCAATTTGGGATTCAAAAATTAACGCCAGTTATTTTAGAGATGTTCCGCTAAGCTCAATAGACAGTTCTTCATCTTACAGGGGAGTAATCAGCCTGCTTTTTGGGGATGCTTTTGCAGATCGGTCCTGGAGTCTAAGATCAGGGGCGTCTGCAGAAATGTTCTCAGATATGACCTTCGGGTCAGCCTGTCCAGCCCCTATGCTTATATGAATGAGGCAAGTGGGGGATGGGGTGGAGGGTAAGTGCCCCCTTTGCCCCCCCACCCCAGAAGCCAAAGTCTAAGATTTCTTGATGCACTGATGACCTGGCTCTGGAACCAATTCTTTTAGGCTGTACATGCTTAATTTGTATTTACTAATCTGTGTATGCCAAAAATTTTGTTTACACCACCTGTGCTAGCATACATCCCAACATTTGAAATGGACAAAGAAGGACACATATTTTTGGGGGTGTTGCTGGGGGAGTGGTGGTAGGCGGAACATTATCATGAATATTTAGGTTATTTCATGACCTACTGACACCTCTTTGTGTAACTGAATAAATGATTTAGAGCAAGAACAAAATTTATACCAAGACCAATAAACATGGGCAGTAAGTGAACTGCATGGACAGAAAGTGAACCACATGAGCAGGAAGTGAACCACATGGGCGGGAAGTGAACCACATGAGCAGGAAGTGAACCACATGGTCAGGAAGTGAACCATATGGGCAGGAAGTGGACCACATAAGCGGGAAGTGAACCACATGGGCGGGAAGTGAACCACATGGTCAGGAAGTGAACCACATGGGCGGGAAGTGAACCACATGAGCAGGAAGTGAACCACATGGTCAGGAAGTGAACCATATGGGCAGGAAGTGGACCACATAAGCGGGAAGTGAACCACATAGACAGGAAGTGAACCACATGGTCAGAAAGTGAACCATATGGGCAGGAAGTGGACCACATAAGCAGGAAGTGAACCACATAGACAGGAAGTAAAAAAAATGGGTGGATTTTTATAATGTAAGGGCTTTATGTAAAAAAGAAAAGAAGTGCAATTCTGGAGTAAATCAATAGCACCATAAGAGTCAAATAATATTTCCCACGGATTTAAATTGGCCTTTTAATGCCTTGGCGATCTCTCTACTATTGAAGGAATTAAAAGTTAATTTTAACCCCTTCCCGACAATGGACGTACATGTATGTCCAGCAGAAAATGTCACTTAGTGACAGAGGACGTACATGTATGGCCCGGAAATCATTTTAAGCAATGAGCAAAAAAGTTTGGCGGCTGTTAAGTGCCAGCCACTTGTGTGCTCGGCCGGTCACTAGGGGGTTAAATAAATGTAGGCTTTGGGAATGTTCATTTCTGCCCCTATGATTCAGATTGTTTGCTCCAGAATTGCTACACTTTTCCTTTGTGTATAAGGACCTATAGTTCTTTTAGTTTTCAAGGACAAGAGGGTTGTGCAACACATTGCTTCGCGATGCATTGCCTACCCCTTTGGTTTTTAAATGGTTAAGGTGCTGGTGACATATTAACCTTTACATACAGGAAATGGTGCCAGGTAACGTGGCACATGCTTCTGGCATTAAAAGTGTTAACTTCTATGGTTCTTTTGCCTAGGAATACAGTTAACTCTTGAGGTCACGAAGACATTGCTGAACAATGCATTAGACAGCTCTCCAGCACAGAGTGATTTTAAACTACTGCCCTCTGAAGTGGGATCCTTAATCAGCATCTCTGTTTGGGTCTCAGTCAAGTCCTTCACATGCCAGAGATGCTATAATGTATCTCGTTAGCTCAGTGGAGTGTTAGCTAATCTCCCACGTGAAGCTCTGCGTACATTGCCTTTTCTAAGCACATTGATACATTTATTAGAACATTTAAATTCTTTATTCTGGTCTGATCTCACCTTGGCATTATCTTCACCTTACATTTAAGGTGTGAAAGGATTCCCTGTGTGCGACAAATGAGTATGAGATCAGGGATGTTGTACTGTCTCAGAGCTTTGTGACAAGAGGATTTAAAGGGCAATTATCATGTTTTACTAAGATTGATCCTGTGGGAACAGACCTACTAACAAGTTTGGAGCTGAACTGTGCAGGCACAAAACATCCCTTATCAACACAAACAACCCGTAGTATACTTCTCTCAATCACAAAAAGTTTGTGGGTTGCTCTCACACCCATGTGCCTCCCAGAAGTCACAGCAAATATATGAGTCACTCAGAACCGAGAGACTTCAATCTTATAGTTCAGTCTATTCACATGGTAATAAAGTGGGAGCATCGGGAAATTCTTTTTCGCTCCTCTGTTGGTTTGTTGGGGCTCACATTGCTGCCTTAGCTTCTTTGACCAGTAGGACACTGTCTGAGTGATAACTGCCCTTTAACATTGTGTTCCTTTAAACTCTCTCATTCATAGGGTAAAGGAAACCATAAAGCAATCATAATAGCTGTATTCAAGCTGTATTCAAGACATTAAAGGTGAGCAATTCTCCCCAGCTGCATCATGGGAAGGGAGGATTCATATTCTCATTGGATTTGAATATGTAACATTGACATTGTGTGTATCCTGCCGAAAAGATTGGAGAGGACCTTGAAACGTGTAGATTACTATACAGGTGTTTTTAGAGACACTTTGGGGGTTATGCACGAAGGTGTGATAAAGAAGTGATAAAGTGGGGATGAATTTTCCAGTGATATCACTTCTCCAGTTCTTATGTCATTCTATGGAGCCTATGCCCTAAGATCTCCCATGTTGGAGAACTCTTAGTGCACTGGCTCTATAGAATAACATAGGAACTGGAGAAGGGATATCACTGGAGAAGTCCTCTCCGCTTTATCACCTCTTTATCACACCTTAGTGTCTCATTGCTTTTAATACTATTATTAACACCTTAAGACCAGCTGATATGGTGCGCGGCTGGCCGTTAAGGACTACAGCATTTTTTTTTCTTGTCATGATCACCGAGTAGCGTGCAGCAAAACCAGAATTCCATGACATGCCAGGACCGTCACTAGTCCTTAAGTGCAGAAATAATGGCACATCAAAGGTCCTTAAGGGGTTAAATATATACCATTTTTAACCTACTCTATGTCTGTTTCTTCTGGTGGCTCAATCAGGGGTGCGTGTTCATTCCGCTGCTGCCTGTATACCAGTGGATGGAAGAACCCTCACAGGGTTTTCAATTGTGTGAGTAAAGCTTTTAATTATATGACATTCAGACACACATCTTAGCGCCCTCCTTCTGCCTTGTGTGTTCATTTGGTTTCTTTTTCTTTCAAGCCTTTAAATGCCAGAGGGGCTCACAATGCATTTCAAAGCAATTTGTTGTGTACCTCTGTGGCACTCAAAGTGTTAAGGGACATTGGCATCTCCATAGAAGCGGCTGCTGATCTTGACAATGATGAGGTCTATGTGGAGGCAGACGTTCATCCTCCACTTGCTGTTGTGCTACTATGTCAGTAGTCAATTGTTTTGGCTTTACATTTGAAATGTCTCAAGAATAAGATCGTGTGACATTTAGGCACTATAACTAGGTCGCCGGCTTCAAGAGCGCCAAATAAGAATCTCACATGAACCAGAAGGGTGAGATTCTTATGGCACCTCAAAAAACATTGCCACTACCCGCACTGCCACATACCTTCATGAATTAATGCCCCGCATACCTTCATGAATTAATAATGTCAGCTCCCGCACAGTCTTTTATAGCATGTTTGTGCCGTTCAACCTGCACTCCGGCTGCCTCTCCTGAGCAATGAAAGTTAAACATTTTAAAAAACATCATAATGTACTCCTATACCGTGCCCACACTGAGGTCGTTTTAAGTTTCATTGCCAATGAGAGACTGCCGGACTGCAGGTTGGACGGCACAAACAAGCTATAAAATGTGGGAGCTGACATTATTAATTCATGAAGGTATGCGGGGCATTAATTAATGAAGGTATCCGGCAGTGCGGGTAGTGGCGATGTTTTAAGAGGCGCCATAAGAATCTCACCCTTTTGATTCATGCGAGATTCTTATATGGAGCTCTTGATGCCTGCGACCTAGTTATAGTGGCTAAATGTTGCATGCTCTTAGGCTTGCGACATTTCAAAAAGATACCGTAGTTTTGTGAGTATATCACATGAAGATTATTGTGAATTATTTTTTCTTATTATAGACAATATCACCCTGTCTTTTCTCTTGGATTTTATTAAATGGGTCTTTTAACCCCATGATTGCTATGCTTTGCAGTGCCTTGTTGACCTCAATGGCATGCAAATGGTTAAAAACGCCATTTACAATTAATGGTCATTTTTTGGGATTATTATTAATTTGTTCCCTGTGGAACAGTTGGTATGTTGATTTTCTGCATAAGGTTATTAGGGGTGTATTCAATAACCTGAAGAGGTGCCATTCTGAATCAAACTAAACGTACCTCAGGGTACAAATGAAAATGATCATTGTTTTAAATGGGGGGTTTAACCCTTTCAATGTTAGAGAGGTTTCAAATGTTAGAGAGGTCTCAAAAGCATCTGAAGACCTCTCTGACATTTTAACCCCTTAATGACCGTCCGATCGGCACGGCGCGGTCAGTTAAGGACCACGGAGCTTTTTTTTTTTTCGTTATTCTGCTTCTGGACTCCCAGAATGGCGTGCAGCCGTGGGGGGAGCCTGGAATTCCATGACGGTCATAGTACGTCATGGGTCTTTCCGTCAGATCGACCCTTGATGTACTATGACCGTCAAGGGTCGTTAAGGGGTTAAGGGTTAAAAAAACAACAACACAGCAGATACTTGGGAAATGTATTTCACCCCTCCTGGGGTGCAGTTGGTATGCTCCAAAGCTGCACTTTTCTTTGGGTCAGATTAATCGAGCTAAAGAGGTGTGTGTAATTCTAAAGAAATGTTCTATTGATTTAAACAAATTGGAGACTTCACTGGCATTCAAACGGTTAAACGGCCCCTTTGATTAAAGATTGAAATGGAATTTTATGGTGTAGTTGGTTTCTAACAGAATCGTACCTCTAGAGCGTATTGAATTGCACTGCACCTTAAGACTGTACAAATGTTTTAGCAGCATGCTGGAGCGAGCTATTGTCCGTACGTTTACTCATCTCCTTACCGGCTTTTTTACAAACACTAGTTAAAACAAATGACATGCTCTTGGCACCAGCTGAGAGATGAAGGGACGTCTTTTTCCTCCCCTCCAGGTCCTCTGATGGAAAAGCACAGAGAGAGAGAGAGGGAGATAATAATACTTTACTAGCTCAGAGTCCTGTCTCATTCATTCACACGATCTCACGGGCGAAATCAGAGACAAGATGAAAAAGATCAACCGAAGTATTTGTATTAATAAGAGGCAAAAGAAAAACATATGTGTTTCTTTGTCTGTTACAGACAGAAGCCAAAGAAAGGGCATAGCTGTTTTGTTTTTTTGTAGAATAAGCAGCATTGAGGCTGATTTAATAATGATAAAGAACTGAGGAAATCCTTGAACAAACCAGCTGCACCATAGGGAAGTATTAGAAATTACCAAAATTCCCTATTAACCCTTTGAGTGCTAGAGCACTGCGTTGAGTACGCCTCTGACACTCAGAGGTGAATAGCCTTTGAATTAAAACTATGAGCAGGGTCATTGCTATGTATGGCTTAGGAATCTTGAGTTCCAGGTCTCATGCTAAAAGCCAGTAGTCTTCCTGCCAGCTTGGGGCAAGTAACGGTGCTAATCTCCCTACTAGCAATGGTTCCATTGGGCTGCACAGTGCACTAGTAATGCAATAGGATGGCCAAAGCCCATATATGTTATGGTATTACCCTGGGTCTTGTTGCCAGCTTGGGGTATGTAATGGTGCAACTCTGCCTACTAGTAATGGTGCCATTGGGTTACACGGTGCAATAATGCAGGTACTTTGAGAACCTACCAACTCCCATTGCTTTGAGGCTAATGTACTAAGAATTATGGAGCAAACCAACTGCATCACAGGGGACAAAAACATGTCCAAAACCCCATTGATTTAAAAGGAGATTTTAACCCCTACTCCAACACATTGCGAAACAAAGTTTTGGAGAGCTATCTGACAGTTAATGGGCTAAAAGCTCCATTTAACCATTGGAGTGCCAGAGAAGTATTCAAGTTTATGTCTCTCCTATTGTGCAGTTGGTTTGCTCCACAATTATATTTAACACTTTGAGTGACAGAGGGGGTACGCAATGTATTAAAAAACACATGGACTTATATATTTGTTTTAATTCCTTAAATAAATGTTTTAGACCAGACAGGCAAAAAAATAAAATAAAATAAAATAAGGCTAGAACAAATTTTTGACATGTTAAGTGGAATTTAACAGGTAATACTAAGCTGATGTACTAAGAAAATTGGATCAATTCTGGGGCAAACGAAGTACGTCGTAGGGTAAAAATAAAAATGTTAATTGATTTAGAACATAAGTCTATGTGTCACTTTTAACTGACCTATCTGTATAAGGGTTACACAATTGTCATTTCGTACAATAATACTTCAAGATTTGACCTAGTCGGGTTTAACCCTATAAGAGACTGCGGGATGACCCATGCATTGACTAGAAATGCCTGGCACAACCCTCAGGAACTCAGATGGTTAAAGAAGCCGGTGATATGTATGCCGGTATCACACTGGTGTTGCTAGTGCAGCATGGAATTGATCCATTCTATAATTGGAATTAAATATTTACCCTTTAAAGACCATAGGGACATGCTTCATAATGCATTGTACATCACTCTGGTCTTTGAAGGGTTAAGATACGTTATCATTTAATTAAAAAAAAAAGAAAAGGAAAAAAAAAAGAAAATCATCTGGAAACTGGAATACTGCAAGTATAATCATAATGTAATGTGACAATGTATCTACTTACTAAATATGCTGTCTTTCTCCAATGTTCCATTAATCTTGCCATCAAGATGAATCTGAAGGTGATACTTGGTAGCACAGTAAAGTTTTCTATGTCGAGGTGCCCCTCCAAGGTGCTCATAGACCCCTCCTTGTCCCCCAGCATCTCTCCTTAACCTGGGGTCACACAGCCTGCCTCTGGCACAAGGAACCTTTGGAATTTTAGCCAAACCTTTTGCCCAAGATATCTGCTGACCAAGACTGGAAAAACTCAGCAACAAAATCCAAATTATAACCATTGTGGCATGGCCGAAACACAAAGTCTTCTAAGCAGATGGAGTCTGGAAGTAAATGACTTAAAGGGTCCCATTAAAGATGTCTTGTTAGCAGCACTGCAAGTAGCAAATCACTCTGCTCTGAATGCATGAAACATTGGCAGCTTTATCTGAGTCGATCTGACCTCTTATCTGCCTTGTCCTGATCTTCTAAATAAATAGATACAGTACCAATGGAAGGCCCCGCTTTTCTTGGATTAGTTGCAGTAATCACAGTTTAACCATCTCTTGACTTGTTAGACAGAAAGCAAAAAAAAAAAGGAGAGCACTAGTGAATTTTATGAGTTGACGAGGAATAGTGTTGCTCGACAGCATTGGAATAAAAGCCTACTGCAACAATAGACAGATCTCCAACCAATTGATTCAAAGGAGGCTGGCTAGGTATCAGTCTTGTGTGAACTGAAGTCCAGGCTGGATAAAATTACACAGCAGTACTTACAGTGGCTCAGTGCAAACAAAAAAAAAAAACACATCACAAAGAATCACCAGCCCATCAGAGAGGTGTTTTTTTTTTTTGTTTTTTTTTGCCCTGCTTTGAAAGATCCCAAAAAGAAAAAAAAGAACAATTATGCATATAAAAATTATACATTGGGGATAATCCCTGGGGTCTGCTCCTTCTATCAATCCCAAATCACAATACATGACAGCTAGGGATGACTGATGCTGGAATTAAACAACTTGGAGAAGTCACTCTTAAAAATGCACATTTCAAAGGCGCATATAAAAAGAAGACAGACGAGCTCTCTAGGAGAAGCTGTGCTCCCTTTATAATAAGAATTGAAGGGCAATGTATTTCAATTCTAAAGAAACTTTCCTGTATGCCAATTTGTTGCTATCACCAAGAAGTAATGAGCTTTCACTTGGGATGTAGAGGGAAAAAAACAAAATCCATCTGGTGCTGATGGACGTAGACGGGCAGGCGCAACTCCGGGGCAAACCAATTGTAGTGTAGGGGACTAATAAAAACCCAATTTAAACTGGGCTTTTAACTGCGGGAATGCTAGAGAGGCCTCCAATGTAGTGGATTAACCCTTTGGGTGCCAAAGGGGAATGCAAGACATCGCTAAGCCATGGCGTTATGTACGCCTCTGGCACAGAAAGGTTTAACACCTTTCTGTGCCAGAGGCGTACATAACGCAATGGCTTAGCAATGTCTTGCATTCCCCACTGGCACTCAAAGGGTTAATCCGATACGATGGAGACCTCTCTAGCATTCCCGCAGTTAAAAGGTGAGATGTACTCAATGAGAATTTGGGGAAATGTTATTTGTTCCCTATAGTGCAGTTGGTTTGATCCAGAAAGACTCCACAGAGAGGCTGATGTACTAAGCAGATCTGGAGCCATTCCAGAGCAAACCAACTGCATCATGGGATACATAAAATTTCCTGTTGATTTAAATGGGGCTTTTAACCCTTTGCATACCAGATCATTGTGTACCCCTCTGGCACGCAGAGGGTTAAGATCTTGAAGGGTAGAGAGGTCTACAACTCCCAGTGAAGTGATGCTTTGAAAATGTTGCGTACCCCTCTGGCACTCAAAGGGTTAAGATCTTGAATGGTAGAGAGGTCTACAACTTCCAGTGAAGTGATGCTTTGCAATGCATTGCGTACCCCATTGGCACTCAAAGGGTTAACGTCTTGAATGGTAGAAAGGTCTACAACTTCCAGTGAAGTGATGCTTTGCAATGCATTGCGTACCCCATTGGCACTCAAAGGGTTAACGTCTTGAATGGTAGAAAGGTCTACAACTCCCAGTGAAGTGATGCTTTGAAAACTGTTCTAGTATTCATGGGGTTAAAACCCTATTTAAATTCATAGGAATTTCTGGACACTTTTATATTCCCTTATAGCAGTTTATTTTCTCCAGACTTGCTTTACTGATTTCAAAATGGGTTGGATACAAATCTGGCATTCAAATGTTTAACCCTTTGAGTGCCAGAGTGGGACGGAATGCATTGCTTTGCATTCCTTACCGCTCCGGCACTCAAAGGGTTAAAGCCAAATTATGTATGTTCGCAATCAATGAAAGTAACTTTATTGGCTATCTACCTGCAGTAAACGCACAGTGCATGTTTCCTTATTTGCTCTTTGTGATGTGACTGTGGTTACACCAGACAGACTTGCTTATCACATGATCAGACAGTATGATCCGTTAACCCCTCAGGCAGCTGAAATACATCCCATTCAAGAACAAGCTAAAAGGAGAAATACGCTTTTTAAAGAAACATCCATTTTATAGTTTTTCCCACTCTGTGTAATACAAGGATACTCCCACTGCTGAGAGTTTCTTCATTAAAACATAATTAAAGCTCAAACGTGTATATATATCTATATATATATAGATATATATATATATATTTTTTTTTTTTTTATATCAGACTGCTCGCAAAAGTGCCAACTAGTGACCAAAAGGCACATTGTTTTTTTTATAAGGCACTCTATGTGAGAGCTTGAGTCATGGACTATGACTTTCCATAGTAAGATATAGAAACAGCACCAACCAGTGACCACAATATAAAATCGCAGTTTAACCCTTTGATTGCTGGAGAAGTACCCAATGCATTACTTTGCAATGCATTGGTCACCAGTCTGGTACTCAAAGGGTTAATGTATAAAACGTTTCAGCTGCAATAAATAGTGAACACAAAATCTCCCAGAAGTGGTAGTGTCCTTATTTTACTCAACAGGATAAATCCTGTATTTTTTTTCATAAAACATTTACTGCTCCTTTAAACAATGACACAGTAAAGGGACTGTATACAATGTATACCCCTCTTGCAGTCATAGGGTTCAGCTACTTAGGATTGGAATCACTGCTTGCAAAACTGAAATTGATACTTTAGATGCCAGAGAGGTATCACAATGAATTGAAGATCTCTTTGTAGCATTGAAAAGGTTAAAAAGACCACATGATATAAAGTGTAATCTGTTTAAAAGGGACATTATTGCCAAAAAATGATTAAGGTTCATACTCTTTTAAAGGGATAGTAATGCATTACAAAAACAGCAGCTCCAATTAATCTTCATAGTATTTGGGCCATAGAGAGTGTTATTTTAATCATGTTAGAGCTGTAGTTCAAGAGTAATTGAATAATAAAGTATTCACCTCCTGCCCCTTTTACCTAGTGTAAGCCGCCTCCCCTCAGATGGGGAATCTGGTCTCTTTAGTAGCAAGGAACAATCTTCTTACTGTGAGAATAAGGAAAACCCTGTTCCCTGGCCAGGTTTTTCAGGTTTTTCCATATGATCACTGAAGATTGTCCCTCTCTGCAATTCATCCAGACAGTCTTGCTGCTCTGAGGTGAGCAGTGTTACATCAGTAAAAAGGGAGGGAGGGGGATACTTTATCATTCAATTACTCTTGAACTACAACTCTGACAGTATTGAAATAACACTCTCCATGGACCAAATACTATGAAGATTAATTGGACCTGCTTTTTGTGAAACATTATTATCCCTTTAACCCTTTCAGTGCCAGAGGGGTACACAACGCATTGCTTTGCAATGCGTTGTGTACCCCTCTGGCACTGAAATGGTTAAAGAGAGGTAGGAAACGGGGAATGTGAAGCTATTGGGGGCAATTTGGAGTTATTGGGGGGCAATGTGAAGATATTGGGGGGTGATGTGGAGATATTGGAAGTGATGTGGAGATGGCCAATGGAGGGGGTCCCAATGTAGTCGGGGGGGGGCCAATGGCAACTTTTGCACCAGGGTCCGGTGGCTTCTAGTTATGCCTCTGGCTTACACTAGGAAAAAGGGGCAGGAGTGGAATACTTTGTCATTCCATTACTCTTGAACTACAACTCTGACAGTACTGAAATAGCACTGACCCAAATACTATGAAGATTAATTGGAGCTGCTGTTTAACCTTTTGAATGCCAGAGGGGTCGGCAATGCATTGAAATGGGATAATGAACTGTGTCCAAAAATAAGGAAAAAAATAATTACGTAACAATTAGTGGAACATATGTATCAAGAAAAAGTGGAGCAATTCTGGTGTAACCCAGCTGCACCAAAAGGAACAATTGAAATGCAGCAATTAACATGTTAAATGCTAGAGAGGTCACAAATGGATTTTGATGAGTGCAGCACTATGGGCATACCTGGGGACTCTCTCCAAATCCCACCTACGGATTGTTCTTTTGTTACCAGGTCTCTGGGGACAGAAGCAGATTCTTAGGGCTCAATGAGTTCTCTTGTAACTCCGCCCACTTCACTGCCCCTTCTGATTCCTATCTGCCCTGTTCTTCCTACTCTCTGCCCATTCTGAGAGCAAAGCCTGCCTCCTCTCTCCTTCCAATCCCACCCACCTCAATCAAACCCTGCCCACTTTATAGGTCTTATCACTTGGGCACTCCCACCACCAGACCTTAGTGGACCTCTGGAGGCTGCAGACAAAAAGATTCCCAGGTACATCTGTGGTGCATATTCGGAAAGAAAAAGAGGAGCAACTGTGGGCTAAAACCAGAGGTGTAACTAGAAGCCACGGGGCCCTGGTGCAAAAATTGCCATGGGGCCCCCACAACCACATTGCCCCTCATTGGCCACCTCCACATTGCCCCCATTGGCCACCTCCACATTACCTCAATGGACAACTCCACATTGCCCCCATTGGGCACCTCCACATTGCTCACAATGTCCACTTCCACACTGCCCACAATGTCCACTTCCACATTGCCCCCAATTTCAACCTCCACAATGCCCCCATTGACCCCCAGTGTCCATCTCCTACCTCCCTGGTGGTCCAGCCACGTGGTAGGAGAGGTCTGTGCCACTTTCTGCACACACCTCTATTAGCAGCTCAGAGCTCCCGTGCGGTCGTCTCTCCAGTATTGCAAAGTGCTGGGAGATGATGTAATCTGCCAGCGCTCTGCATTACTAGAGTGCCGGAGACAGAGAGGGAGCTCAGCTGCTAATAGATGTCTGGTCCGAAGGCGGCACAGACCTCAGCCACTGGCTAAAACAGTTGCACCATAGGGAACAAATAACAATTTTTGATCCCAAGTTGTAATAACTTTTGAATGAAAAATCTTGCAGACATTTTATTCAGAAATGTTTGTGTGTAGTACCTCCATGGCTGAAATGTTGAGAGTGCAACACTTTAATCACCTGGAAAGTTTCAGGTCATTAAAGTACTGCACCCACAAAATGCAAGTTGCAATAAACATTAAATAAAACATCTTTTAGCAGTTTCACAGCTGCATAAATCCTGCAATTATATATACGTGTGTATTTATATATATACTAGTATGAAAGCCCGTATACATGGACTAAAGTGTACCCAGCTGCCCCGGAGCCGGGAGCAGAGACAGGACATGAGCCGTCCGGAGAGGGGCAGCATGATCGGCGAGTCTCTACTGCGCATGACTGCAGTCATGAGCAGTAGAGACTCGCCGAACGCGCTGATCCTTAGCGGGGAATTCCAGACAGCTCACAGCGAAGCTCCCTGTGTGCGAAACCACACATGTACAGTACAGACTCTCTACTGCGCATGTGCGGTTACGGCTCACAGTGAGCGACACATTCTACCACTTTATGTTATAGGATATATATATATATATATTTATAGATATATATATATATATTTTAGCAGAAAATGTCTGGCGTTGCCCAGGATATAAAATCCCTGTGTGTGTAGGTCTGCATATGTATATGTATATGGAGATGTGCATGTGTGTGGATGTGTAACACATTGCAGAGCAATTAACTATCTGTCCATCTGGTTCTCATAAGGTTAGTTATTCAACTCAGGCCCTCTTGAAATATAGTTGGTATTTAATAATGGGGGTCTCGATGGGAAATAAATGCAGATGGCATTGTATATCAATGTATTCGTCAGTGAGACAGGAATAATGCAAGCTGGAGCAATGTGCCTTTTTACAATTTACCTTGCCACAGAAGATACAACCCTTGAAGCTATAGTACTCATTGCCGAGCTCAACTCCACTGAGGCAGACGCTGGATGGACAGAGCAGATTCATTTCTAGACTCTCCTTCTGGGCAGAGTGGCTACCATCAGTGGCGTAACACTAGGGGTCGCACCTGCGACCGTGCCAGTCATTCCAGGGGCCCAGCTGACCGCTGAGACCCCCAGCCCAGCGCCATGTACCTTGTGCTGCTGAACTCTCCCTCATGGGCACTCTAGTAATGTAGAGCGCTGGGAGATGACATCATGTTATGACATCATCATGTGAAGAGGTAGATATTGGGGGCAATGTGGAGAGTTGGGGGCAATGTGGAGAGAAGGACATTGGGTGCAATGTGGAGAGTTGGGAGACATGTGGAGAGGTGGATATTGGGGCAATGTGGAGAGTTGGGGGAAATGTGAAGAGGAGGACATTGGGTGCAATGTGGAGAGTTTGGGGAAATGTGGAGAGGTGGATATTGGGTGCAATGTGGAGAGTTGGGGGCAATGTGAAGAGGAGGATATTGGCTGCAATGTGGAGAGTTGGCGGCAATGTGGAGAGTTGGGGGAAATGTGGAGAGGAGGACATTGGGGGCAATGTGGAGAGTTGGGGGCAATGTGGAGAGGAGGACACTGGGGCAATGTGGAGAGATAGGGGCAATGTGGAGAGTTGGGGGCAATGTGGAGAGGAGGATATTGGGGGCAATGTGGCGAGGAGGACATTGAGTGCAATGTGGAGAGTTGGGTGCAATGTGGAGAGGAGGACATTGAGTGCAATGTGGAGAGTTGGGGGCAATGTGGTTGGGGAGCCATGGCAATTTTTGCACCAGGACCTGGTGACTTCTCATTACGCCTCTGGCTACCATGTTGTAATTTAGGCGCTGTTTGCCACCTTTTAAGTGCGGATTAGTTGTATAAATGCACGTGTTTGGGGGGGGGGGGTGTTTACAACATCCCCACCCGAGTTTCTTAAAATGTGTTGTGATTTTTGTGTGGTCCAGGGCCATGGTCTCTGTGAGTGAGATGGATTTTAGAGGGGTGCCAGGGGACAGGTGTTTAGAGGTGTACCATTAACCCTTTGAATGGCAGAGGGGTATGGAATGCATTGCGAAGGCATGTGGTACATATCCCTCTTGCACTTAAAGGGTTAATTCAGGTAAGAACTCAGTGTGGCAGGTTGGAGGATGGAGTGAAACGACAGCCCTACTGAGTAAGATCTAGCAGCCTGAATGGCTCTGTGCGAGACAGGACAAGATGATGACACACCCAGATTTGGTCTCCATGGTCTGCTCCCACACTGACCTGCTACTTGGCTGATCTCACTAGCAGAAGATGAGAGAGATGACACCAATTGGTCTCTGCACCCTCCTTTCATCCTTTTTAGTTACAATATTCGATGTAACTGTGAAGTAACACTGTTTCTGTTTTGTTACTTGTTAACTGATGCTGTATTTTCTGCATTTTATATATTATGAAACAATAAATAAATGCATACAGTGCCTTGCAAAAGTATTCACCCCCCCCCTGGCATTTTTCCTATTTTGTTGCATTACAACCTGGAATTAAAATAGATTTTAATTTGTATTTCATTTAATGGACATACACAAAATAGTCCAAATTGATGAAGTGAAATGAAGAAAATAACTTGTTTTATAAAATTATAAAAAATGGAAAAGTGGTGCGTGCATATGTATTCACCCCCTTTGCTTTGAAGCCCCTAAATAAGATCTGGTGCAAACAATTACATTCAGATGTCACATAATTAGTTAAGTAAAGTCCACCTGTGTGCAATCTACAGTAAGTGTCACATGATCTGTCACATGATCTCAGTATATATACACCTGGCCCAAGAGTCTGCAACCAAGCAAGTGGCACCAAGAAGACCAAGGAGTTCTCCAAACAGGTCAGGGACAAAGTTGTGGAGAAGTACAGGGTTGGGTTATAAAAAATATCCCAAACTTTGAACATCCCACGGAGAACCATTAAATCCATTATTAAAAAATGGAAAGAATATGGCGCTGCAACACACCTGCCAAGAGAGGTTCGCCCACCAAAACTCACGGACCAGGCAAGGAGGGCATTAATCAGAGAGGCAACAAAGAGACCAAAGACAACCCTGAAGGAGCTGCAGAGCTCCACAGCGGAGATTGAAGTATCTGTCCATAGGACCACTTTAAGCCGTACGCTCCACATAGCTGGGCTTCACGGAAGAGTGGCCAAAAGAAAGCCATTGCTTAAAGAAGAAATAAGCAAACACTTTGCTGTTTGCCAAAAGGCATGTGAGAGACTCCACAAACATATGGTAGAAGGTACTCTGATCAGATGAGACTAAAATTGATCTTTTTGGCCATCAAGGAAAACGCTATGTCTGGCGCAAACCCAACACCTCTTATCACCCCAAGAACACCATCCCCACAGTGAAGTGGTGGTGGTAGCATTATGCTGTGGGATGTTTTTCGTTGGCAGGGACTGGGAAACTTGCCAGAATTGAAGGAATGATGGATGGAGCTAAATACAGGGACATTCTTGAGGGAAACCTGTTTTAGTCTTCCAGAGATTTGAGAATGGGACAGAGGTTCACCTTCCAACAGGACAATGACCCTGTGCATAAAAAGCAACACTTGAGTGGTTTAAGGGGAAACAGTTAAATGTCTTGGAATGGCCTAGTCAAAGCTCAGACCTCAATCCAATTGGGAATCTGTGGTATGACTTAAAGATTGCTGTACACCAGTGGAACCCATCCAACTTGAAGGAGCTGGAGCAGTTTTACCTCGAAGAATGGGCAAAAATCCCAGTGGGCAGATGTGCCAAGCTTATAGAGATGAACCCCAAGATACTTGCAACTGTAATTGCTACAAAAGGTGGCTCTACAAAGTATTGACATTGGGGGTGGTCAATAATTATGCCCACTCAAGTTTTCTGTGTTTTTTTTTGTTTCACAATAAAAAATATGTTGCATATGGTAGGCATGTTGTATAAATCAAATGATACAAACCCCCCCAAAAATCCATTTTAATTCCAGGGTGTAATGCAACAAAATAGGAAAAATGCCAAGGGGGGTGAATACTTTTGCAAGGCACTGTACATACATGCATAAATCAATAAACAAATGAACATACCTGGGAACTTATGGTTGTGGACTCCCGGGAGAGGGGAGTCCTGTGATGCCATCAAGGGAAATAAAAGACGCAATTTGCATCAGAAAGGGGGTGTGGCTTAATCACAAGTGGGGGCGGAGCTAACAAAATGTAAAAATAATTATAAATATAGGCTGGGGAAGGAGGAGAAGCCACTGGGGAGTGGGGGGAAACAGTCTGGAAATGCACAGTAATGAAACTCCCCACATCCGGAGAATCAGCCTCTGCCCCAGAGGAGTAACTAGAAGCCTGTGTGCCCTGGTACAAGAAGTTCCATGGGCCCCCCTGACCACATTGACCCCCTTCACAATGCCCCCATCTCCTACCTGGAGCTCCCGCGCGGTCCTTTTAGTAATGCAGAGCGCTGGGAGATGATGTCATCTCCCAGCACTCTGCATTACGAGAGCGCCAGCAGGAGATTGCGGGCACCAGGGGCAGGGATCGCAGGAGGAGGCCGGGCCCCTGGAGTGCACGAGCCTGGTCACAGGTGAGACCCCTATAGTTATGCCACTGCTCTGCCCCGGAGACCCGGTAATTAGTGACAAAAAAACGGAGTCTCCGGGGCAAATCAGAGAGTTCCCAGCTATGCAAATGAATCAATACAAAGTGGAGTCCTTACAATTCATGTATCTTGAGGGATGGATTTTGCATTAGGCAAGTAAGACAGCCGCCTAGGGATACCTAATTGTATGGGTGTTCTCATCTGTGCGTGATCCCATATTTTCCAATTATTAAAATTGTTTTTTGAGGCAACTGACTCTCTTCGATTATCTTTTACTAGTTGAACAGCCCGTTACACGGGCCACAGTGTCACAGCCACCCGGACGCAGGGCAGTCACACGCAGTAAAGACTGCCCGCGGCACGGCTGATACAGAGCTGGACGCTCCTTTGGAGCGCCCAGCTCTGTATCAGCCGCGGCGCGAGCAGTCTGTACTGCGCATGACTGCAGCACGCGCATCAACGTCTACTGCGCATGTCGCGGCGTTACACACGATTTAGCGAATTATTATATAGGATGTTGCAGGCCCCTTGGGAAAGCAATGTTAGTCAATAGTAGTAGTAGTAGTAGTGTTCCCATTGACCAAGATTCCACCACATGCAGACTGCTTCGTTCCACATGTGGAATCCCATAGAAACCAGTGTCCCAAACACAAAGTGCACAGACCTGCAAAAAGGTCACACAACTACCTTCACAGCTTAGTAAATCTGTACCATTTAGTGTAAAAGGGGTTATGGAACTAATTGGACTCAATCCACTGTTCACTTTCCTGGCACACAGACCATTAACCCTTTGAGTGCCAGAGTGGTACAGAACGCATTGCATCTGACACTCAAAGGGTTAAGATGCAAAGAAACAGTATATGCATAATGAGTGGTCCTGTTTCTACTTTATTCTTATGTACAAATCTCTAGTCTGGATATGTTTAAAGGGATAGTAACCCTTTCATATTCTACAAGTTAAATTGATTATACTTTTTATTACTTTATTCATCTTTACATTTGTTTATTTTATTTTTTTTTTTACTTTTTGCCGCTGAATTTGAGCTCCCTGGATTTTTTGTTCCAGGGAGTTTCCTCATCGGTCGAATATCAAAGCAGAACAGCGATGCAATGTAACACTACATACTAACACAGTAACATAGCACAACACTGGGGTGAATATTCAATTTTGCCAGTGCAGCTCAGTTAGCATTGGCCTCTACCTCCAGTGGCTGCAATTCAGGGTATATACTATAGTGTATGAGCGATGTACAATTGCATCCATCGACTGGACTTTAACACCCTAAAGTAACAGTAATGTCCAATAAAAAGTGTTTCTTGTTTTGTAGATTAAAAAAAAAAAAGTATGTGGCACAAATCCCATCTCTCAAACTTTTATGATTTGAGAGATATTCGCATCTAAAGTTCCCCTTCTCTTTATGTCAACTATAATAATAATAATAATAACTAGTATTTATATAGCGCCTTTCTCCCAGTGGGACTCAAAGCGCTGTCAGCGCACGCTCTCGGAATTAACCAAATCGGCAGCTGAAATAATAGGTGTTATTATTACCCATTAAACGGTACTCATTTATCGACCTCAGAAGGATGAAGGGCTGAGTTGGCCCTGCCGGGATTCGAACCTGCAACCCTGAGGTTGAATAGGCTCCATAGTCAGGGAATTTACCACTGATTATTAACTATAAAGCTGACAGAAGGAGATCCGTGTTGGCTGATGCTTGGCGGCTCTTCAGCAGAGCCGCAGTAGCGATACTGGAAAATAATTACTTCATTGGAAAAGTCTACAAAGTGTGCTTGCAAACCAGGCACACGTGTAGACCGTTCCAATTATTTTCCAAAATCTCTATTTTGGCTCTGCTGAAGAGCCGCCTGCTGCTCCCAGGACTGCTGTCAGCAGAGCGCTGACATCAGGAGAAGGACAGGGAGGGGGAAATTTACCGTAAATGTTTGAGAGATGGGTTAAGTTACACTATTTATTTTTTTAAACTCTACAAAACAAGAAAAATGTTTTATTGGACAATAGTGTCCCTTTAAAGGCATAATAATAATTAATATGTAAAAAAAATATGTAAAACAAGGCTACTCCCACTGCTTAAAGGTGTTTTATTCAAAAATTATTATAGCTCAAACTTGATTTTTTTTGGGTGCAGTATCACAGTGACCTGAAATTGTACAGTGGTACTGTGGCTACACCATCCTATGGACAGCTCTGGTCAGTTGACCATAAGAGCAGGTCGGTGACACAATGTAATACTATCCCTGCAGCACTGAGTGTTATATTTTTTACATTGTATCATTATCCCTGCTTTCACAGTTCCTGGCAGAAAGCTCTCTGGAAACAGATCCACGGAGTACAGCATCAGGAACATAAAAAAGTATAGTAAAATATGTGAAGATGGAAAAAAAGTATAGACAATTGTACTTGTAGTAGAAGAAAAGTAAAAATAAAAGGTTATTATCCCTTTAAAGGGATAGTAATAGATCATTTTTATAAATTTGTATTTTATAGCTACTAAAAACTTAAACAAAATGCCCCTTGGTTTGAGAGATAATAATAGTTAAAGTTCCCCCTTCCCTCCCCTTTCTTTGACAACAGTGCTCTAGCTGACTGCAGGGGAATCCAGTCCCTGGACAAGTGGGGGCTCTTCAGCAGAGCCGAGATTGCATTATTTCAAAAGAAATCCTTCACTGGAACAGTCTACAAAGTGTGCTTGGATTGCAGGCACACTTAGAAGACCGTTGCAGTGAAGGATTACTTTTTCAGTATCTCATTCTCAGCTCGGCTGCAGAGCCGCTGGCTGGTCCCAGGACCGGATTCCCCTTCAGTCAGCTAGAGTGCTGACATCAAGGAAAGGGGAGGGAGGGGGGAACTTTAACTATTATTATCTCTCAAAACATTAAAGTCTGAGAGATGGGACTGGGGGTATTTAGTTTCAGTTTTTAATAGCTACAAAATGCAAATTTATAAAAATTATCTATTAATATCCCTTTAAAAAAAACATTTTGCACAACCTGATCAGAAAGGTGAGGTGTGTGGATGTTTTCGGGGTGCTGTTCCTCTGTGCCAAGACACAGTTAATGTATGAACTAGGCACATCACATAAGTGCAACGTTCTTCATTTTCACCACACCTGTTATGTTGAGGGGAGGGGCTGTTATGGGGTTATTCTGTTTGAAGGTGTGCTCCAAAATACACTAAGACATCTGTATGTAAAACAAGGACCAAATGAGGTCTGAGGTTTTTACAGTAGGAAAAAATGGGCAGACTAGATGGGTCGAATGCCGTCAATTTCTATGTTTCTAGGTGCAAGCTCAGGTTTAGCAAAACAGTATACAGGGGCAGGTTATGATTATCCCATGCTTTTGTACATTCCCATCGTGTGGCAAGGAAAATTTGTGTTAACCCCTTTGCTGCTGTAGAATCTGCAAAACTTTGCAAATACCTGTGCTACCTCCCACATTTAGAAAAAGGGGCATTAAAGGGACAGTAATGTTGCATAAAAAATTCTTCTAGTTCTGTAGATGAAAAAAAAACTATATGCCACAAATCCTACCTCTCAAACCACTATGGTTTGAGAGATATTCGCTTTGAAAGTTCCTCCTCTCTCCTTCTCCTGATGTCAGCTGTAAAGTTGACAGCAGAAGATTCGAGTCGGCCGACTCGAGGAGGCTCTTTAGCAGAGCCAAAATCACGTTATTTAAAAAGAACTACTTCATTGGAACGGTTTACAAAGTGTGATTGCAAAGCAGGCACACTTAGTAGACCATACCTCCCAACATTTCAAATTGCCAGAGAGGGACACTTGTGTTTTAGGGGGGTGTTGCTGGGGGCGTGGCTGGTGGGCGGGGCATTGCCGATAATTTTCAGGCTATTTCATGACCTTCTGACACCTCCTTGTGTAATGTAATAAATGACTTATAACAAGACCAAAGTACGTTATTTACACAGACTAATTTATAAACACATATACTGACATTTAAACAAACAATAATGTGAGTTTTATTGCTATAGAGTAATACGATACACTTATACAATACGGTGAGATCGCTCAGTGGTAAATTCCCTGACTATGAAGCCTATTCAACCTCAGGGTTGCAGGTTTGAATCCTGGCAGGGTCAAGTCAGCCCTTCATCCTTCCGAGGTTAATAAATGAGTACCATTGATTGGGTAATAGTAACATCTATTATTTCAGCTGCTGATTTGGTTAATTCCGAGAGCGTGCGCTGACAGCGCTTTGAGTCCCACTGGGAGAAAGGCACTATATAAATACTAGTTATTATTATATACATACCACACAGTCTGATCTCCTAAAAAGAGGGACATCAGTGTGTGAAAGAGGGACAGAGGGATTTGGGTCTAAAAGAGGGAATGTCCCTCCTAAAGAGGGACACTTGGGAGGTATGGTAGACCTTTCCAATTAAGTATTTCTTTTTAAATAATGTGATTTCTGCTCTGCTAAAGAACCGCCAGCTGATCCCCGGACCAGGATCTCCTGCTGTCAGCTACAGCGCTCTCGGGGAGGGAGGGGGAACTTTCAAAGCGAGTATCTCTCAAACCGTAGCGGTTTGTGGCATATAGTTTTTTTTTTCATCTACAAAACTAGAAGATTTTTTTATGGGACATTAGTGTCCCTTTAAGTGGAGTTAAGATTTTGAGTATCAGATAAGCAATGAGTTGCATACCCATCTGTAGCTCAAAGGGTTAAAATGTTGGGTCTAACCATTTTTAAATCTACCTTTTTAACCCTTTTGTGTCAGACAGGGACCTCTGGTACTCAGGATGGTTAGACTACGAGCCTGTGCTACCCTACTGGCGGATAATAACTCAAATGACTACTGCTCAAATTGCTTCCACCTTGGCCACATTACAGTCTGCCATTTTCATAATTAGCGCCATCATCTTAAAGTCTTCCTGCCTTTGGCTCTAAGCATTCCTGCTTCAAAGCGGCCTGTTTTTAGCCTTAAAGAAGCTGGCTGGCTGGGGCATTTAGCTAGAGCATTAATTGTTTCTTTTTAAATAAAGCACGTGACCTCCTCTGAGATATCAAAGGGCCCCCCCTCCCAGTCCTCAGCTCACTTTGTGAAACTTTGAATGGGAACCTCCAGTCACTTTGCGAGCCAGACATCCATACAATGACATGCAAGTCCATTCTTAGGAATTGTATACTGTCTGGTGACCATTTTTGAAAAGTATATAAAAAAGCCTCTTTGATGTTGTTTAATTCTGAATATAAGGATTTGCATTTACCCTGCTTGTATTTTTAATTGCACCATTCGCCACCCTCAAAGCACCCAGCGTGTTCTACATAAAAAAAAAAAAATCTTAAGGCAGCAGATTCTCCTTCTGAATCTAATGGACGACAGGGACAGATTTACATATCAGGCTCTCTTAGGCAATGCACCCAAGGTACTCTCAGTAAACCCCCCCCACCTCTCTCATGACTCCACCCCCAGCCATATCCACTGTTACCTGGCATGTAAATGCCTTTAGCCTATAACATATATAAACAAGAAAACTCTTAAAGTGGACCTGACACCTTTATTTTAAGCTTGAATATTTGAAAACTTAATTCAAATCTGCCTCTTTATCATGTTCACTAAAAGACCAGCAGATGCATGGATTAGGAGATATTCATGTTTTCATTACTGTATTGTGATCAATGAGTGCTGTACCACATGTTAATTTATGTTAATGAAGTAATCTGTGCTTAATTAGCATGTTAAACTACATGAGACTTTGATTTTTCAGAAATAAAAGTATACATTTCTGTTCTTTTGGCTGATATAACACATTGGCAGTTTTGAATTAAATGTTCAAATATGCAAACATGAATTAAAGGTGACAGGTCCATTTAAACCCTTTCAGCAACAGAGGGGTATGTAATGCATTGCTTCAATCATAGTACATTGCATACAGCTCTGGCACTCAAGGAGTTAACTGCTTGTTTGATAGGTAGGTCTCCAACACATTGTTTGCACTGGAGACCTCACTGGAAATCAAGGGGTTAAAAACCTAATTAAAAAATATGGAAATATTTATTTGCCTCCTATGAAGCCGTTGCTTTGGACCTGAATTAATCCACTTTTGGCATTATACCTATGGCTCACTATAGCTAAGATATTACTGGAGTATCTGAGGGTCTTCTCCCATCATAATCTACCTCACTATCACTATACAATATTAGGAACAGATCTTTTACCAACAGGAATCTGAGCCGCCAGTTAACAAGAATTGACCTTGACATTACACACCAAAGAAATATATATTTTACCAACAGAAATCTGAGCATTACCTACCAAAAGGAACATATCATTTACCAACATATCATTTACCAACAGGAATGTGAGCATTACCTACCAAAAAGAATCTGTCATTTACCAACAAACATCTGAGCACTACCTACCAAAAGGAATCTGTCGTTCACCAACAGGAATCTGGGCATTACCTACCAAATGGAATCTGTCATTTACCAACATGAATTTGAGCATTACCTACGAAAAGGAATCTGTCATTTACCAACAGGAATCTGAGCATTACCTACCAAACGGAATATATCATTTACCAACAGGGTCTTCTCCCATCAGTAATCTACCTCACTATCACTATACAATATTACAAATAGATCTTTTACTAAAAGGAATCAACCTGAGCCACCAGTTTAGAAGAACTGACTTTGACATTACACACCAAAGAAATATATGTGTATATATATATATGTCATTTATCAAGGAATTTATAATTTGTCAACAGGAATCTGGGCATTACCTACAACAAGGAATTTATCATTTGTCAACAGGAATCTGAGCATTACCTACCAAAAGGAATCTGTCATTTCCCAACTGGAATCTGTGTATTACCTACCAAAAGGAATCTGTCATTTACCAAAAGATATCTGATCATTATCTACCAAAAGGAATTTGTCATTTACTAACAGGAATCTGAGCATTACCTACCAAAAGGAATATATAATTTACCAACAGGAATCTGAGCATTAACTATCAAAAGGAATTTATCAATTACCAACAGGAATCTGAGCATTACGTACCAAAAGGAATCTATCATTTGCCAATAGGAATCTGAGCATTACCTACCAAAAGGAATTTAACAATTACCAACAGAAATCTGAGCATTACCTACCAAAAGGAAATTATCAATTACCAACAGAAATCTGAGCATTACCTACCAAAAGTAATCTGTCATTTGGCAATAGGAATCTGAGCATTAACTACCAAAAATAATTTATCAATTGCCAACAGAAATCTGAGCTTTACCTACCAAAATGAAATTATCAATTACCAACAGAACTTTGAGCATTACCTACCAAAAAGAATCTGTCAGTTGCCAACAGGAATCTGAGCATTACCTACTATAAAGAATCTATAATTTACCAACAGGTATCTGAGCATTACCTACCATAACGAATCTATCATTTGCCAACAGGAATCTGAGAATTACCTACCAAAAGGAATCTGTCATTTACCAACAATAATCTGAGCATTACCTACCAAAAGGAATCTGTCATTTACCAACAGAAATCTGAGCATTACCTACCAAAAGGAATATATAATTTACCAACAGAAATCTGAGCATTACCTACCAAAAAGAATCTGTCATTTACCAACACGAATGTGAGCATTACCTACCAAAAGGAATCTGTCATTTACCAACGGGAATGTGAGCATTACCTACCAAAAGGAATCTATCATTTACCAACAAGAATGTGAGCATTACCTTCCAAAAGGAATGTGTCATTTACCAACAGGAATCTGGGTATTATCTACCAAAAGGAATATGTCATTTACTAACAGGAATCTGAGCATTACCTACCACAAGGAATCTATTTGCCAACAGGAAACTGAGCATTACCTACCAAAAGGAATCTGTCATTTACCAACGGGAATGTGAGCATTACCTACCAAAAGGAATCTATCATTTACCAACAGGAATGTGAGCATTACCTTCCAAAAGGAATGTGTCATTTACCAACAGGAATCTGGGTATTATCTACCAAAAGGAATATGTCATTTACTAACAGGAATCTGAGCATTACCTACCACAAGGAATCTATTTGCCAACAGGAAACTGAGCATTACCTACCAAAAGGAATCTGTCATTTACCAACGGGAATGTGAGCATTACCTACCAAAAGGAATCTATCATTTACCAACAGGAATGTGAGCATTACCTTCCAAAAGGAATCATAATTTACCAACAGGAATCTGAGCATTACCTACCAAAAGTAATATGTAATTTACCAGCAGGAATCTGAGCATTACCTACCAAAAGGAATCTATCATTTACCAACAGGAATCTAAGCATTAGCTACCAAAAGGAATTTATGAAGTACCAACAGGAATCTAAGCATTATCTACCAAAAGGAATCTATCATTTACCAACAGGAATCTGAGCATTATTATTATTCTTTATTTATTTAGCTCCAACTAATTCTGTAGTGCTGTACAGTTAGGAACAGACATACAGGGATATTAAATAGTAAATCAACTGTGGAGAACAGAAGGATCAGAGGGCTCTGCTCATGACCAGCTTACAGTCTAGAGGAAGGTAGTTTGACACAGAAATCTAAGCATTACGTACCAAAAGGAATCTATCATTTACCAAACGGAATCTGAGTATTAACTACCAAAAGGAATCTATCATTTACCAACAGGAATCTGGGCATTACCTACCAAAAGGAATTTATCATTTGTCAACAGGAATCTGAGCATTAACTACCAAAAGGAATCTGTTATTTACCAAAAGGTATCTGATCATTTCCTTCCAAAAGGAATTTGCCATTTACTAACAGGAATCTGAGCTTTACCTACTAAAAGGAATATATCATTTACCAGCAGGGTCTTCTCCCATCAGTAATCTACCTCACTATCACTATACAATATTACGAATAGATCTTTTACTAACAGGAATCTACCTGAGCAACCAGTTAACAAGAACTCATCTACCACAAGGAATCATCATTTACCAACAGAAATCTGAGCATTACCTACCAAAAGGAATCATCATTTACCAATAGGAATCTGAGCATTACCTACCAAAAGGAATCTATCATTTACCAACAGGAATCTGAGCATTACCTACCAAAAGGAATTTATGAAGTACCTACAGGAATTTGAGCATTATCTACCAAAAGGAATCAATCATTTACCAACAGGAATCTGAGCATTATTATTATTCTTTATTTATATAGCGCCGACTAATTCTGCAGCGCTTTACAATTCGGAATAGACATACAGGGTTATTAAATAGTAAATCAAATGTGAAGAACAGAAGGATCAGAGGGCCCTGCTCATTAGTCTAGAGGAAGGAAGGTTGGACACAGAAGGAATAAGTGCTATTGGGTGTAAGTGCCTCCTGCCACATGAACCGCCAATCAGTGGGTGGGAGTGAGAAGTGCTGGTGAGTGCAGGGAAGGGATGACTTTTGGTGAAAGTTTATGGAGGTAATTGATAGGCTTCCCTGAAGAGGTGAGCTTTCAGGGAGCATCTGAAGATTGAAGGCTGGAGTCTGATGGGGTGGGGGAGGGAGTTCCAGAGTTGAGGTGCTGCACAGGAGAAGTCCGGTAGGCGGGAGTGGGAGGATGTCAGGGACGGCTCTTACATGGGTCCCGGTGGGGCCATGGATCCAGGCAACACTCTGATAGGGGAGTCAATTTTCCAGCCCAAGGCATGTTATTTTGTGCGCAGCGTCTCCCCACTGCCCGCACTGATGGCGGCTGGGACCGTGTCACACGCGGAGACGCCATGTGGAGCATGCCGGGGTTTCCTTCCTCTGTTCGGAGGCCAGTTCAAGTTTAAAACTGGCACCCAGACTGATGAAGAAAGTCCCAGCATGCACCACGCTGCGTCTCCGCATGTGACACGGTCCCGGCTGTCATCAGTGAGTGCAGTGGGGAGACTGAGTAAAAAGCAGGAGAAGAGCCAGACAAGCAGAGAAGAGAGAGAGCGAGCCAGACGGAGAAAAGAAACAGGCAAGGGGGGGGAGAGAGGCACAAGGGGTAAAAAAGCGGCACAAGGGGGAAAAAGAGGCACAAGGGATGAAAAGAGGGGAAAAGATGCACAAGGGGTGAAAAGAGGGGAAAAGACAGGCACAAGGGTTGAAAAGAGAGACACAAGGGGCGAAAAGAGGGGAAAAGAGAGGCACAAGGGGTGAAAAGAGAGGCACAAGGGGCGAAAAGAGGCACAAGGGATGAAAAGAGGGGAAAAGAGGCACAAGGGGTGAAAAAGAAGCACATGGGATGAAAAGAGAGGAAAAGAGGGGCACAAGGGGTGAAAAGAGGGGAAAAGAGAGACACAAGGGGTGAAAAGAGGGGCACAAGGGGTGAAAAAGAGGCACAAGGGGTGAAAAGAGGGGAAAAGAGAAGCACAAGGGGTGAAAAGAGAGGCACAAGGGGTGAAAAAAGAGGCACAAGGGGTGAAAAGAGGGGAAAAAAGAGGCACAATGGGGTGTAAAAAGGCAAGGTGGGAGAAAGGTACAAGGGGCAGGAGAGGGGTTAATATAATTAAGGATGTGGAGTGTTTTGGTGGGCATGGTTTTGGTGTGCGGAGGGGGGACAGCATTTCATCCTTGGACCCAGGCAGCACAATGTCTTGGGCCAGCCCTGGAGGATGTGATAAGAGCTGTGGAGAGCAGAAGGTCGTGTGCAGAGCGAAGATGGCGAGAGGGAGTGTATTTGGAAATGAGAGATGAAATATAGGGTGGAACCTATCATTTGCCAACAGGAATCTGAGAATTACCTACCAAAAGGAATCCGTCATTTACCAACAGGAATCTGAGATTACCTACCGTAAGAAATCCATAATTTACTAACAGGAATCTGAGATTACCTACCAAAAGGAATCTGTCATTTGCCAACAATAATCTGAGCATTATCTACCAAAAAGAAGCTATCATTTACCAACAGGAATCTGAGATTACCTACCATAAGAAATCCATCATTTACTAACAGCAATGTGAGCATTACCTACCATAAGAAATCCACCACTTAACAACAGGAATTTGAGCATTACCTACCATAAGAAATCCATCATTTCAACAGCAATGTGAGCATTGCCTACCATAAGAAATCCACCACTTAACAACAGCAATGTGAGCATTACCTACCAAAAGGAATCTAAGTTACCAATTAACAAGAGTCAAATCACATAAACATATACATAAGGGGCTTCATGCAGAAAAGAGGCAAACTTATGAAGCAAAACAAGTGCACTACTGGGAACAATTAACCCTTTAAGTACCAGAGCAATGTGTTGCTCTTAACTCAGCCTGTTTCACAGTAGTTAAAGTGCCGGGGCAGCATGATGGGATAGAGCACATCTTTCATCTCATGCAATGTTTCTCATATTCCTCACAAATGCAAGAAGCTTCAAGTCTCCACAGTTATTCATCTGAAATTCATAGGGTTAAACATTTATGGCAATGCAAATTGACAATGAAAATACACATCACAGCTTCTGTGTCAAAGCATGCATTTCTAAATAACTGTGGATTAAAGGAGACTGGCTCGGAATAATTAAGATACAGGTCATAACAAGGGGTATCCTTTTGTTGGCTGAGGCTTGTCAATTTTTCTAATATTGGCACAAATATTGTCACGTTCAACAAGTATTTAGTTCGACCTTTTAGTAAGCGACACGAGAATCTTGCACAGTCATGCAGTGCAAGATTCTCATGTCGACATTTGTATCCAGGCGACATGTTAACTTTGTCATTTGGCCGCACGCTCTTTCACGTGCGACCATTTAAAAGTAAACCCCAGGGAGGTACTCAACACACTGCAACTAAAGGACACTTTTAAAATATATTCACTGCAGGGTTACACTGATTCTGTTGCATTCCTGCAGAATAAAGTTTTCGTAGTCATCCCTAACTTGAAGAGATATGTGGTCCCCTTAAGTGGATACCTCACCTGCACTCAAAGGGTTAAATAGCAATGTGTCTCTGGCATCCAAGGGTTCTAGAGCCATAAATTCCATAGGAAAGGCTTGTATTTAACCACCAATCAAATGCAATGTACCCAATAGCTGCTCAGTAGCAAGTCCACTACAGAATACATCTGCCTAACTCACCAACCAATGAAACGCTATCCACAAAAACAAACATTTGCCAACAAAATTCCATCTGAGACTCTAACTTAGGCTGACCAGAAACATTCAGAAGGAAAAGGAAAACAGCTGACTTTAAAATCCCTAGATAAATGCAAATGTCTATCTATATCTATCTATTCAGACCTCCCCTTTAACTGGGAACACCTGGGGAATAATCATATTTCAGGGCTGCACTGAAATCAAAGTAGCCTTGCCATATGCATTTTTCAAATGTGTCTCCAGTTAAAAGTGAGGTCTTGTCAGTCTACCATAACAAAACAAATGCTATTCCTAATGGTACAATTTGTTTTTCAAGAAACTATCTTGACCCCAAAAAGCAATCAACTAAAGTCTCAGAACTGATTGACCACTCAAATATGCCATTGCAATTATTTTGAGCAAAGGCAAACACCTTAATATGACGAATATAAGTATCTTGTAAGTCTGTCAGTGCCATTACTCATTATCTCATTCTAGCAAAGGGCAATGTTCTACACATGGGTATGTCAAGGAGCCGATGTACTAAGAAACCAGAGCAATTACAAGGCAAACCAAATGCACCACATGTGCCTTTAACCCCTTAACGTCCAGTGACGTGTCAGGACCGTCGCTGAGTGACGGTCCTGGCACGTCATGTATTTTCTACTCACGGAGCACTGTGAGTAGTACCAGGGAATTAAATTGATCGCTCCAAGATCAGAGCAATCACTATCAGTCCCCCGTTAAGCGCGCCGGCGCACGTGATCAGTCACGTGGGCCGGCACGTCAAACTTCACTATCTGGTCCTTAAAGGACCACACACCCAGGGACCACTGATCCTTAACCCTTTAACGACCCTTGACGGTCATAGTATGTCATGGGTAGATCTGACTTAACGACCCATGACGTACTATGACCGTCATGGAATTCCGGAAACCAAAAAAAAAATGCTCCGTGGTCCTTAAGTGACTGCCGTGTGCGCGGCCTGTCCATAAGGGGTTAAATCAGGGACACATAAACACACACACATTGCAGTATTCTTCTGATTCATGTGCAGCTCTGCAGAATTTTCATAAATCCTTGATTTATGTGATCACCTTATCTTGAATGTCAGTGTGGTCACCAAGGAATTGTTTTAAAATGTGTTGGAGACAATGCCAGCAATCAAGAGGTTAAAAGCCCAATTTAAAAGAGCAGTAAACTTTTTTTATGAAAAAAAAAATATATTGTAGGGTTTTTCCTGTTAAGTAAAATAAGTGTACTTCTACTGCTGAAAGATGCATATTTCCAGAGTTATTACTGCTTAAACCTGTGTTTTTTTACATTAGCAATGCCCTCTAGTCGTCAAATTCCAATTATTTATTCTGTTACATTCTAATGGAGAAGAAAGTCAGTGACTTACAGTTCTCCACAGAACATGATAGAAGCTGTCAAGTTACTTCCTGTCAGAACAATCAGGAAGTAAACACAGCAAATTCACTTCCTGGTTATTTGAACGTTTGTAAAGTTTGAATAAAACAACTGACAGCGGTGGTAGTGGCCTTGTTTTGCTCAGCAGGAAAAGCTCTGTAACATATAGGTTTTCATAAAAAAAAAGTTTACTGCTTCTTTAACTCAAGGGACATGTTTAATTGCTTCCTATGATGCACCTGGTTTTCTCCAAAATTCCTCCACTTTTCAAAGTACATCATTATCATTGCCACCGGTTATACTTTGGTCTTCTTAAATACCCCACAATGTTTTTAACCCTTTGAGTGACAGAGGGGTACACAACACATTGCGTTGCGTACCCCTCGGAGACTCAAAGGGTTAACATCAGACAGGTATGCGGCACATTATAAAGCAAACTATGGCACACCGCTCTGACTTCAGTTTACTCTTTCAGTGCCAGAGGGGTGCTCAACATTCTGCTCTGCAATGTGTTATGCACCCCTCTAGCACTGAACGGGTGCACGTCAGTTCGCTTTGATCCTCCGCTTCTAAACGGCTTTTACACTGTTTGAATAATTTACAGTTTAGTTTGTATTTAAATGAAAAGACGGAATTACAATTTGTACAACAATAAACAAATATCAAGTGTGGGTTTGAAGGCTGTCTCTCCAGAAATATAGCCCCCACCCCAATTAAAAAGCCATTGCTTGTTCCAACTTGTACCTTTCTGTCCTCAAAGAGAGCATTCTCACGGTAATTATAAGGTGGCTTCCTGGTGTGAGGTTAACCCTTTCTCTTTTAGGACAGACATAGAAAGGTCTAGTGTGGTTAATGTGGCCAGACTTCCCCTTTAAAGTGGAAAGATACACTAGGATAAGTGGATTTTAATTTGTTTAACTCTTTGAGTGCCAGAACGGCATCCGCCGAATTGCTTCACAATGCAGTGGACACTCCCCTGGCATTCACAAGGTTAACACACTAACTTACAAAGGTAATTGTCCTTCGTGCAGCAGTCATTTGGATCTATTTATATACTGTTTGAATTAAATCTACAGTTTCCTGTATACGGTGTTGAGGTCTGCCTGTAGGGCACAATGACTCACAACAAACAATAGGCTTCAATAGACCTGGATGACTCAAAAGAGACAAAGGTTTTTATCTGATAGTAAACAGAAACGATTAGCAGTGGCTACAATAGTGATTAAAACACAACTATAAAATGTATATAGATAAAAATGACTGCTGTTTACAGAGTGTCTATCTAGGTAAGTCCTTCTGTTAACGTGATCGCTATATTTTATTAATTACATATTCGTAGTTCAAGCGCTATTCAAACTGAAACGGTTCCCCCTCCCTTTCTGGTCTCCTCCCCTTAGATCTGGAATCCGGTCGTGGGACCAGACAGATGCAGAGTGGGATAATCTTCATTCAGTAAGTATAAGTAAAACCCTGCCCCCGTTGACAAAGGAGGGCAGGATTTTTCTTTTGCTTACTGAAGATTGTCCCTCGTCGCACTCCATCCGGACCAGACTGAGAGGATCAGTGATGCAGGGAATGGGGTGGGGGATCCTTTCAGCTTCAAGAGTGCTTGAACTACAAATATGTAAGTAATGAAGTATAGCGTTATGTGTGATAAAAAAAAGTAAAGAAGACTTGGACATTAACTTTACTAGAGGTATTACTATCACTTTATGAACCACTTTTTACTAGGTGACAAATAGCCTTAAAGTCAGAACGCTTATGTAAAATGCACACTGAAGGCTTGTACTGATTAATTTCTTTTAAATTGAACCTGCCACAAAGTATGGCAGTATAGACTTGTGCACGGGCAAAATTTTCAGTAAAATTAGAATTCGGACAAATTTTTTTTTTCTAATTCGGATGATCCTAATTTCGGACCGGGCCTATTCGATTCAAACGAAATTCTGATCCAGTCCAAATTATTCGGCCGAATTTAACATGGGTTAAATTATAGCAGTGCGCCTCCGTGCACGCTGCTATCATTCTTTGCAGACAGGGTGTGCATTTAGAAAAAGATCCATCCCAAAAACGGACATTGTCGTACATTGCCAGTCTGTGCATGTCACCTCTACTCCAGCATGGGATGCCAGTCACAATGCAAACGTCGAACAACGAGAACCCATGCCTGTCATTCAATTTACCATATGTTCGAACATCGAAACCCCATGCCTATCCTTCAATATAGCATATGCTCGAACATCGAAAACCCAGGCCTGTCACATCCTACTCAACATAAGTGGTCAACTCGAACATGGACAAACTACATGTCACATTCTATGTTAGTACATGGGTAAAGGTTAAGGTTTCATTTTCTGGTATCAGCCTCCTACCCTACTGTCCCTCTTTAGTACCCAAATTCCTCTCTCTCGTTTTCCTATCCTATACAGATAAGTCTATGTGTATATACATTGTAATGTTTCATACTACATCAAGAATAAACATCAATGATTGTAATGTGATAGATGTAATGTGTTAAAAAGAAAAATTGAGACATTCTGTTGTGAACGAACTGCAACACAGGAGAGAAATAAAAAAAAATGCTTGACATCTATATTGAAGAGGGGTCCACAGCATTGTCTTAGTATAGCAATATCACCGTTTTCCGTGAGTGTGCAATACAGGGCTCTACGGTGATTGCTGGGCATTTCCCAACGTCATAATCAGGGGATGATGGGAGTTGTATTCTAACTACTGTTAGGAAACACATAAGTGATGCACATTCATCTCCCATCTAGAAATTATTTACACACGAGGCAACTCCCCCAAGTAATACCTAGCCCCTTTCCAAGTGAAAGGACTTCCAGAAAGGCTTCAGATCTCCTAGTGACTCACCTGTTATTGCCAGTCAGCGGGACCCGGAGAGTAGGAGGGGGTGATGCTATGGCTGCAGATTAAGTCTGGCACGGTGCTCTTAGTTGGTCACTCGTCACAATATTGAAGCTCAGCCCGGCCAGCACCTTCCGGGTGGAGACACCTCACAGCAGTCCTGTTCAGGACACATCATGCACTGTCGTGCACTCATACTAGGGATCCCAAATGTTTAGACTCATTTCGTACAGGGGGCACCCTCCTGTATTTGTAAAACCTCTCTAGCAAATCTGGGACGGTAGACCTTTTAACTCAAGTCTTGACTTTAGGTGGGCGATAAACAATACAAAATAGGCATAATGTTTCACTATCACATAATTCACGTCACTGAAGCAGCCAGCAGGCATCGCCACTGAGTGAGCATAGGGCTGCCCGGCTGCTGACAGTCACACTGATGGGACACCCTGCAACACAGAACTGGCGGAAGCGCACAAAATAAACATGCTATGGGACGGCAAATTGCCGCCCCTGTCAAAGTGCCGCCTGGGTCCATGGACCCACTGGGACCCATGTAAGGGCCGGCCCTGTATTGGAACAAATACCTAATATTTTTTTATATTTTGCACAGGAACAAATATTACTCGCTCTTGCAGTGGCAATAACTGGAACTAATGCTGGCTGCCTACCTATGCCTAGCCTAATGCTACCTGCCTGCCTACACAACAACTGGACACTCTCTAATCTCTTCTTCTCTCTCTGAGCTCCAACAACGCAATGAGGAAATGCAGGCTGTCTGTCTGTGTGACTGTGTCATTAGTCCAACCCCCATCATGAAACGAAGAAGGCTATTCGAATACAGACAAAAGAGGGAAGTAGTGCATGAAACGGAGAATGGAATTGGACTAGAGACATGGAGGGAAAATTATGGAGGGAAAGTAATTGAGCGTGCACAGGAAGTACAAAAAAGTCCTGGTCAAAAGTAGTCAAAACTTTTGGAAATTTGTCGATTGCCAAAACTTCCGAAAGTTTCGACGAATTTCGGTCCTGGGCTGTTCGTAGTCGGATCATTTTTTCCAAATGACCCTTGAGTTTCGGATTGGCCGAATGTCTCCGAATGACCCCATTTTTGACGAAATCCGAATGTCTCCGAATTAATTCACACAAGTCTAGTATTGGCCTAGCAGAGAAATGAATTAGCATATGATGACCAGATATTACGTTGATTGCAGGAGCGATGAAGGAGGTAGCGTCAACTTAATCCCCAACCTCAAAACCCCTTTTCTATTCCCAGAAAGAAAACCACCAAGAGACCAGAAGGATGGGATGAAAACAAGGCCACAGCAAATGTATTAACAATTTTATATGACACATTAATAACACATTATGACAAATTTAACATCGACAATACTATAATTATCAAGAACCCTAGTGCTTTCTAACAATATAGAATACTGACTAGCAGTGTCCCGATAATAACAGTAATCTTAACTCCCCATATGAACTGGTTACTGGACTGGAGGCCAAATCACCAGCCTAACCCGCAGTTAATAGGCTCCCGGAACCATGCCCGAGAAGCCCCACTTTATCCAACAACTTGCCAACAATCTTTTTTGCAGCAAGAAGCCTGCCACTAGAGATGGGCGAAAGTTGTTGCCATGTCCCTGTGAAAAATACAGAGAAAACCATGTTATTTTCCACTTTTTCACGTGCAAATCTGCTTTTAACAGTGATTAAAATCTTTGTGTTTTTCACCCATTGGCACAAATTCCCCGCCAATTTTTCAGTGGCTAGAAAGTTTCCACCCATTGATTTATGTGGTTTTTGCCTTTTCTCTATAAAAACGTGACATTTGCTGAAGTGAAACACAATAGAAGCAGATACAAAGCGAGGTCGACGTGCTGCGCTGTTCTACTGTTATTGTTTTGAAAAATTGAAGCAGGAGAGGCTCATAGTGACTGCTATCACTATGAGAATGTTTAAAACTAATGGAAGGAGGAACTGGATGGACCCTTATGTGTCAACTGAGTCTGAGGAGGAGAAGGAAGTGAGCACCACAGAGCCAATGCTGTCCAGTCCCCCTAAATCAACCCTAGGGATCTTGGGGAAGTTAATGGGAAGGGAGGAAGAGAAGGGTAGTACTTGTGAGAGCAGGACAGGTCAGCTGCCTGTGCCTGCTTCCAGACGTGCTGTCCCTGCTGCCACTAGTGCTGTACCTGCCTCCAGACGTGCTGCCCATGCTACTGCCACCACCATTTCTGTGCCTGCTACCAGATGTGCTGCAACTGCTGCCACCAGTGCTGTGCCTGCTGCAAGTGCTGAACCTGCTGCCGCCAGTACTGTGCCTGCTGTCAGACGTGCTGAACCTGCTGCCATGAGTACTGAAACTGCTGCTAGTGTGTCTTGTAATAATCAGGAGGGGGGAGTAGAAGATGATGCCAGGTGTGACAGCAAGGGACCCTAAGTCAAACTTGCCATCCCCAAGCAGTCCCACCAGTGCTAATAATACTACTACTAAGGTCCAGCAGCTTGTTAGCGTTAGGAATGAAGGAGGGGTAATCAACAATATCCTCATATTACTAGTGACTGTGAGGACAAAGACTCTGCAGCTAAACTTAATGTTGTTGGTGTTAGTAGTAGTAGCAGTAATGGTAAAGCAGCCAGAGTGGTAGGGGAAACATTTGAGAGCATCCAGACTAGCAGGGAAGGGAGCCCACACCATTCCTCTGACCCTGGAAGTCCTCTCCTTCCGTTCACTAAAGTGTCCAAGTGGAACATGACTAAGAGGCCAGAACTGTTGTTGGAGGAGAGCAGGTGCACAATTAATACCACCACCGCCAGCAGAAGCACAGATCAGCTGCCTGTGCCTGCTGCTACTGCTGCCAGTCTGCCTTCTTCAGGTCAAAAGAAATGCCAAGTGTGACATTAGGGGACCCTATGTCACATTATTCATCATTGTCCCCTCCTCCAAGCAGCAGTGAGATGTCTGTAATAGAGCAGCAGCAGCATGTAGGGACTAGTGGGGGTGGTGATGATGATGGTGGAGAAGCTGGGGTAGAAGAGACATTGATGGCCTTTTTAGCAGAAAATGAGAAGGAATGGGAGACAGGGATGAGGATGGGCATCACCACCACCACTAGCATTGGGATTTTGGAATATGAGGAATTTTTGTACTCCTGCTGCTGCTGTTTGGGGGACCCCACAGCCGGACCAGGAAGTTCAGAGAGCAAAGGAAAATTGCTGAAAATCCACCCTCCAATTTCATGCATCTTAAAGGGATAGTAACTATTTATTTTTACTTCACTTATTCAGCGAGAGCATAATATATGAAGTCAGATTGCCTATATTTTTTATTTTTCTTCATATCCACTTTTTTGTTTTTACACTTTTATGTCTCTGACAGTGAACTTCATGGATTTTTTTTTTCCAGCAAGTTTTCTGGTCAATTGACCATCAAAGCAAGACAGTGATAAAAGGTTACACTATCCTTGCAGAAGTGAGTGCTCTATATGCTGTACACAGTCTTTTTTCACAGTGTACCTTTCTATACATTGCGTCAGTATTTCTGCTTTCAATCCCTGACAGAGAGCTCTCTGGAAACAGATTCAGTGATCTCAATGTCAGGAACATAAAAGTGCAAAAAACAGGTGAGAATGAAAAAAAGTACAGATTATTAAAGTTCCATAGCAGAATGGGAGGGGGGATTAACAGAGACCCAGGTATATTCCCAACAGACATACCTGGGAACTTTCAAAATGAGCTGACCCTAGCGTTGCCACCTAGCCGGTATTTTACCGGCAAGCCAGTAAAAAATTGCCTTCTGTCCAATGTTAAGTCTATGAAGGGAACGCCATGGCCGGTAATTTAGAGACTAAAGAAGCAGTTCATTGGGTGTATATCATATAGTAATTAACATTAGACCCACTCACCTTAAGAATTTGGCCCTTCACCCTGAGATCTGTGTTAAAACACTGATTCTCTGGGTCACACCCTGTGAGTTCCCAGGTGTGCCCAATGTCTAGTAAGAAGAGACTTAGGTGTTGCAGTTTAGTTTCCTGTCCCATGTAATGCAGTTTCCCATCGACCCTCTGCATCAGGTGGCATGGGCTTCGGGGTGGAGGGGGGGTACAGCCATAATATTCCCCCAGGCCATCCTGCCCAACCCCTAAGTTTATCTACAAGGGGGGTGGAAATGTCCCCTCTTGCCCCCTGCAGACACTCATGTCAGGCTGAGAGCCAAATGAATGAATGAATGAATGAATATGTTTATTTATATAGAGCCACAAGTGTACACAGCGCTTTACAATTTCAGGGTTTAAACAATACAGGGTTACAGGTGCTTTGTAGAGTGAAACATTGGGTGCGAGGTCCCTGCCTGAAAGCTTACAATCTAAAGTGGTAATGGGAGACATACAGAGTACATAAGGGTCAAGTGCTGAATACAGTGCTAGTTCTGATGCTTATAAGTTCAATTGCAGCTGAGGGGGCTATGACTAACACCTGATAGGAACCATTTTGGGGTTGCACAATGCAGCCCCAGGCTTTTTACTAAGTCTGCTCCCATAGGAGATTCTTAGTTGGGTCCTTCTCCTCTGATTCAAGACTGTACTCATATTGTCTAACTGAAATATGTGATGGATTCATGTGCGGATAAGTTGCTAAACCAATATGTCTACTGTGCACTCACATGGGTTATTTTATCTCTATAGACAACAATAAAATGTTTGTGGCCAGCACAGCTGACATTCCACTCATAATGTGGTGTTCTAAGCAGTTGCCTGCGTTGCCTTATGGGAGCTCCAGCCCTGGAGATAAGCTACGTATCCCAAGCAGTGCCCATCTGAAAGCAATTTTCTAAATAGACCGAAATTTTTAAAATTCCCCATGCTCCAACTGACTGTAATGGTGATTTAACCCCTTGAATGTTACAGCGGTCTGCAGCGCATTGAGACTCTCTAGCGTTCAGGGGGTAAACGCCCCATTTAAATCAATGGGAATGTTTATTTTGGTGCAGCTGGTTTGCCCTAGGGTTTTTCCAGTACGCATTAGAATAGAGTGACAAAAATAGCCCCGTGACTATTTCCACTGCTTAGTAAATTGTTCCCTTTATCTTAAAACAGGAATCCCAGTGGCTTACATGATGAAGGGATCTCTGTATCACCTTTATGTGACAGGTGCACACGACTATGAAAAGAACATTTTTATGTTGGAATCCGGCTTGAGTTCCAATTGACGAGGAGTAGCATAATTCTTTATCATTCTTAAAGGGATAGTACTACTTGTATTAAGGTTGAAGTTCAAGTATTCTTTGTATTTTTTTTAACACGTAGCACTATTTTTCAGTACTTGCAGTTTTGTAGTTCAAACACTGTTCAATCAGAAGGGATCCCCCTCCCGACCTATTCCAGCCACCTCCCATTAGATCTGGAACCCAGTCGTGGGACTGGACGGATGCAGCCAGGGACAATCTTCACTCAGCAAGTGTAAGGAAAACCCTGCTGCCCTTGACAAAGGAGGGCAGGATTTTCCTTTTGCTTAGTGAAGATAGTCCCTCGCCACACTCCATCCAGACCAGACAGATAGTATCAGTGTCGCAGGGGAAGGGGGCGGGAAGGGTTATACTTTTGGATTGAATAGCGATTGAACTACAAAACTGTAAAAATTGAAATATAGCACTATGTGTTAAAAAAAAATAAAGATGACCTGGACCTCAACTTTAATACAACTATTACTATCCCTTTAACCCTCTGTATACTAGAGACATCACCAATGCATTGCAAAGCATTCAAGGGGTTAATATTATTTAGTGCAGTTGTAGGTTAACATACCATTTTCCAGGTCATGTCATCTGTCTGTTTGTCTGTCTGTCTGTCTATCTATCTATCTATCGATCGATCGATCGATCGATCTATCATCTATCTATCTGTCTGTCTGTCTGTCTGTCTGTCTATCTATCTATCTATCTATCTATCTATCTATCTTTCTGTCTGTTTGTCTGTCTGTCTGTCTGTCTGTCTGTCTGTCTATCTATCTATCTATCTATCTATCTATCTATCTATCTATCTTTCTATCTGTTTGTCTGTCTATCTATCTATCTATCTATCTATCTATCTATCTATCTATCTGTCTGTCTGTCTGTCTGTCTGTCTGTCTGTTTGTTTGTCTGTCTGTCTGTCTGTCTGTCTGTCTATCTATCTATCTATCTATCTATCTATCTGTTTGTCTGTCTATCTATCTATCTATCTATCTCTATCTATCTATCTATCTATCT